>PVKH010038191.1:0-11359 GCA_004027955.1 Chaetophractus vellerosus | reverse complement strand
GGGTAGCTATACTAATACAGACAAAACAACTTTAAATGCAAAAAAAAGTTATAAGAGATACATAAGGATATTATATATTAATAAAAAGAACAATCCACCAGGAAGATATAACAGTCATAAATATCCATGCACCAAACCAGGGTGCCCCAAAATATATGACATAAACTCTGGCTAAACTTATGGGAGAAGCAGACATCTCTACAGTAATCATTGGCGATTTCAACACAACACTCACATCATTAGACAGAACAACTAGAAAGAAGATCAACAAGGAAACTGAGAACTTGAACAATATGATAAACAAGTTAGACCTAACAGACATATACAGAACACTGCACCCAAACTCAGCAGCTTATACATTCTTCTCAAGTGCCCAGGGATCTTTCTCCAGGTTAGACCACATGTTAGGCCACAATGCAGCTCTCAATAAATATAAAAAGACTGAAATTATACAAACCACCTTCTCAGATCATAATGGAATGAAACTGGAAATCAATAATAGACAAGAAAAAAGTAAATTCGCAAACGTGTGTACGCTGAACAACACACTCCTAAATAATCAGTGGGTCAAAGAAGAAATTGCAAGTGAAATCAGTAAATATATTGAGACAAATGAAAATGAGAACACAGTGTATCAAAACGTATGGGATACAGTGAAGGCAGTCGTGAGAGGGAAATTTATAGCCCTAAACGCCTATATTAAAAAACAAGAAAGAGCTAAACTCAAAGATTTAACTGAACAACTAGAGAAACTAGAAAAAGAAGAGCAAACCAATCCCAAAGCAAGAAGAAGGAAAGAAATAATAAAGATTAGACCAGAAATAAAAGAAACTGAAGGCCAAAAAAATAATAGAGAAAATCAACAAAACCAAAAGCTGGTTCTTTGAGAAGATCAATAAAATTGACAAACCCCTAGCTAGACTAAAGAAAAAAAGAGAGAAGATGCAAATAAATACAATCAGAAATGAAAGGGGGGAAGTTACAAGTGGCCCCATAGAAATAAAAAGAATCTTAAGAGTGGAGGATGTGTCTCAAATGGTTGGCCGTCCATCTCCCATATGGAGGGACCTGGGTTTGATCCCTGGAACCTCCCAGTAAAAATAAAGAAAAATATATAAAAGGCTCAGGCTGCCAGGCCCCATGTGCAGGTGTGCCACCAGGCCCCACAAGTGGGTGAGCCCCCAAGTCCCCACACACAGGTGTGCCGCCAGGCCCCAATGAGCCACGCAGCAAGATGATGACGTAACAGGAGAGTGACACAAGGGAGAGCCAAGACAAGACGCACTGAAAAACCAGGAACTGAGGTGGCACAGGTGGTGTGACGCATCTCTCCCACATTGGAGGTTCCCTGGGTCGAATCCCAGTGAAGACAAGAGGAAAAGGATAAGAAGAGAGGGCAGGAAACAGACACAGAGAGTTGCCCAGCGAATGGACACAAAAATAGGAAAAATGGGGGATGGGGGTGGGGTAAAAATGGATAAAAGTAAATAAATAAGTAAATCTTTTTAAAAAAGAATCATAAGATGATATTATGACAAACTGTATGCCAACAAACTAGACAAGCTAGATGAAATGGACAAATTCCTAGAAATGCACAAACAACCTACACTAATGCTACAAGAAATACAAGAACTTAACAAACCAGTCACATTTAAAGAGATTGAATCCATCATCAAAAATCTCCCAGCAAAGAAAAGTCCAGGACCAGATGGCTTCACAGGTGAATTCTACCAAGCATTTCGAAAAGTATTAACACCAATCCAGTTTAGACTCCTCCAAAAAAATTGAAGAGGAGAGAAAATTACCCAGCACATTTTATGAAGCCAACATCACCCTAACACCAAAGCCAGATAAAGATACTACCTGAAAAGAAAACTACAGACCAATCTCCCTAATGAACAAAGATGCAAAAATTCTCAACAAAATACTTGCAATTAGAATCCAACAGTATATCAAAAGACTTATACATCATGACCAAGTCAGATTTATTCCTGGTATGCAAGGCTGGTTCAACATAAGAAAATCAATCAATGTAATACACCACATTAACAAATTGAAGGAAAAAAACCACATGATCATCTTAATTGATGCAGAAAAGGCATTTGACAAAATCCAGCATCCTTTTTTGATAAAGACACTTCATAAGATAGGAATAGAAGGAAAATTTCTCAATATGATAAAAGGCATATATGAAAAACCCACAGCCAACATCATAGTCAATGGGGAAAGGTTGAAAGCTTTCCCTCTAAGATTGGAAGCAAGACAAGGATGCCCATTGTCACCATTGTTATTCAATATTATACCCAATATTATGCTAGAAGTTCTAGCTAGGACAATTAGACAAGAAAAAAAATTAAAGGCATCCAAATAGGAAAAGAGGAAGTAAAACTTACACTTTTTGCAGATGACATGATCCTGTACTTACAAAATACTGAAATATCTACATAAAAGCTACTTGGGCTAACAAATGATTTCAGCAAAGTGGCAGGATACAAGATCAACATGCAAAAATCAGCAATGTTTTTGTACACTAGTACTGAATAATCTGAGGAGGGAATCAGGGGAAAAATTCCATTTTCAATAGCAACAAAATGACTCAAATACCTAGGAATCAATTTAACCAAAGACATACAGGACCTATATGCAGAAAACTACAAAACAATGCTAAAAGAAATTTTAAAAGACCTAAACAAATGGAAAGACATTCCGTGTTCATGGATTAGAATAAATATCGTGAAGATGTCAATCTTACCCAAACGGAATTACAGATTCAAAGCAATACCAATCAAAATCCCAACAGCCTACTTTACAGAAGTAGAAACGGCAATTACCAAATTCATTTGGAAGGGAAACCACACCTGAATAACCAAAAGTATTCTAAAAAATAAAAGCGAAGTTGGAGGAATTTCTCTGTCTGACCTTGAAACATATTACAAAGATACAGTGGTCAAAACAGCATGGTGCTGGCATAAAATAGACACATCGATCAGTGGAATAGAATTCAGAACCCAGAAATAAACCCTCACTTATACAATCAACTGGTTTTTGACAAACCTACTAAGTTAATGTTAATAGGACAAAACAGTCTCTTCAAAAAATGGTGCTGGAACAACTGAATATCTATAACCAAAAGAATGAAAAAGGACCCTTATTTCACTCCCTATACAAGAATTAACTCAAAATGGATCAAAGACCTAAATATAAAAGCCAGGAACATAAAACTACTAGAAGAAAATGTAGGGAAACATCTTCAAGATCTTGTAGTAGGTGGTGGTTTCTTGGACCTTACCCAAAACATGTGCAATAAAAGAAAAAATAGATAAATGGACCTCCTCAAAACTGAACACTTTTTCACCTCACAGAACTTTGTCAAAAGGGTGAAGGGGCAGCCAATTCAATGGGAGAAAATTTTTCGAAATCACATGTGTGATAAGGGTTTAATATCTGGGATATATAAAGAGATGTTATAACTCAACAATAAAAAGACAAATGACCCAATTAAAAAATGAGCAAAAGACTTGAACAGACATTTGTCCAAGAAGAAGTACAAATGGCAAAAGAACACATGAAGAAATGCTCAATATCACTCATGATTAGGGAAATGCAAATCAAAACTACAATAAGATATCATTTCATACCTATCAAAATGGCCACTATTAAAAAGACAGAGAACTACAAGTGTTGGAGAGGATGTGGAGAGATAGGAGCACTTATCCACTGTTGCTGAGAATGCAGAATGGCACAGCCACTGTGGAGGACTGTTTGGCAGTTCCTAAAGAAGTTGAATAGGCTTGCCAGGTGACCATGCAATACCACTACTGGGTATATACCCAGAAGAACTGAGAGCATTGACACGAACAGACATCTGCACACTGATGTTCATAGCAACATTATTCACGATTGCCAAAAGTTGGAAACAACCCAGGTGTTTATCCAGATTTATGGATAAACAAACTGTGGTGTATTCATACGATGGAATATTATGCACCTGTAAGGAGAAATGAAGTCATAAAGCATATGACAGCATGGATGAAGCTGGAGGACATTTTGTTGAGCGAAGCAAGCCCAACATACTGTATGAATGTGTTACTCTGAACCAAATATATTGTGTAACATATTGTTTGATTAAAAAAAATTTATATGTATCCAGTACATTTAATTGAGAAATATATATATTTATTCATCTGTGTTTACTTTTTAGTTTTTAATTGTTTATATTTTCAATTATTAAATGTACAAAATAAAGTGAAAAAAAGAAAAAAAGAGAAAAAGAAGTACCTTGCAAGCTACTGACCTTATGGCATTCCTTTGCATTTTCATCAGGTAAGACAGGATTAAACTCTTCAGGCAGGGGTTGGAAAGCAGATTCTTCAGGGAAGGGTGGAGATTGGGCAGAACTTGCTGGAGTTTATCTGGGACCTGCCTCAGTGCTGGGAGGAGGTCCAAACACCCTGGGGCAGCCCAGAGGCTGGGCAGGGCAGGCTTTAGTTTGGCTGGTACTCACCTCAGGGCTGCAAGGAGGTCTGGACTCTCTGGGGCAGGCTGGAAGCTGGGTGATACAAGGTTGACAAAGTGTGGTCTTCACAGGGCAGGCCATCACAGGTTTATCTGGCAAAGTCTCAGCAGAATTTAGGGTTCCGGTGTCCCCACTGATATCATCATTATCCCATATGTCTCCATCCAATTCTCAGCATTCCACTCCTTTCCATCAATGCCTTCACTTTAACAGCAGACACACTGCAAGGTTGAGATTTTAGTTTCCTTGTAACTCTGCTACTCGTACTATAAGAGTCTGAGTCTGGTTTCCAGAGATATCAAGCAATTTTCTTTCAGAGCACACATAGAAATTTTCACATCATTCGTGTGGAATTTAAGTTGCAAATTTGGAGCCTTTAGCTCATCCCTTTCTTTTGTAACTGTATCCAGAGTATCTAGGAGGAGTGAGCCAACATCATTGTACCTTTTGACTCCACAAAACTCTGTTAAGGTGTTGAAAACACTCTCACCCAGATCCTTGCCTCTTAAAAGCATGGAAGTAGGGGAATCCAGTGATGATATTTTGTGTATCTCCATTGCCAACTCACACCATGGACTGTTAGTGGACTCTTCATTATTGGAAAGGGAGATATTAGTACCCTTGAGTCCAATTAGAGTAGAGAGCCAATTGCAAAACTCCCAGAACCACTTCAGAAATCCCATGCTTAAGATTCTGTTCCTCAAGAACCACTCCTGGTACTAAGCTGTCTTAGTCAGAGTCCTCTAGGGAAACAGAATCAACAGGAGACATCTATAAATAATATGAGATTTTATAAAATTCTCTCATGTGACCATGGGGATGCACAAGTGCAGATTCTGCAGGCAGGCTGCAAACCAGGGGCTCCAATGAAGGTCTGATGAAAGTCCTTGATGAGTTTCCTGGAGACATTGGCTATCCAAAGACAAGCTGGGAAATTCTCTCTCAATGTTGAAATCACTTCCCCTTTTAAGGCATTCAACTGATTGGATAAAACATCACTCATTGCTGTCAGCAGGCTCCCTGGTTCTTTGTAGATGTAATCAGCCATCTATGCAGTAAACTCACTGATGACTAAAGTCCATAAATGTCTTTGTATTACAATTAGCCCAGTGCTTGCTTGACCAAACAACTGGGCACAATTACCTGGCTGAGTTGACACATTAGCCTAACCATTTTGTTTGTTTGTTTGTTGTTTGTTTTTTTTTTAGAAGGTATGGGGGATCAAAGCCGGGACCTCATATTTAGGAAACAGACACTCAACCTCTTGAGCTACATCTGTTCCCCTATATATTTTTAAAATATGTTCTCTGTTTTCCCCTTGGAGTTTATATTGCAGAACCTGCATCTATACACTACTAAATTAGAAAAGATACCAACTTAGCTTCAATAGCATACATGCTCTCTTCTTCCATATCCCTCTATACAAAAGCTACAGAAAAATACTACAAGAAAAGAAAATTACAGACCAATTTGTCTTATGGATATAGATGCAAAAATCCTGAATAAAATACTTGCAAATCAAATTCAGTAGCCCATTAAAAGAATTATATACCATGATCAAGTGGGTGTATCCCAGATATACCAGGGTGATTGAACATAAGAAAATCAATTAATGTAATATACCACATTAACAAAATGAAGGGATAAAACACAGAATCATCTCCACTGATGCAGAAAAGGCATTCGACAAAATCCAGCATCCTTTCTTGATTTAAAAAAACACCTAAAAAATAGGAATAGAAGGAAACTTCCTCAACATGATAAAGGGCACACATGAAAAACCCATACCTCACATATACTCAGTGATGAAAGATAGTTTTCCCTCTAGGATCTGGATCGAGACAAGGATGTCCACTGTCACCACTATCATTCAGCATTGTGCAGTAAGGTCTAGCCAGAGCAGTTATGCAAGAAAAAGAAATGAAAGGCATCCAAGAGGAAAGGAAGAATAAAACTTTCACTCTTTGTAAATGACATGATCCTATATATAGAAAGTCCTGAAAAATCTACAATAAAGCTATTTTGCTAATAAACAAATTCAGCAAAGTGGCAGGGTACAAGATCAACAGGCAAAAATTAGTAATGTTTCTATATACTAGAAATGAACAAACTGAGGAGAAAATCAAGAAAAAATTCTATTTACAATAGCATAGCAACTAAAATAATCAAATATCTATGAATAAATTTAACCAAGGATGTAAAGGACTTTATATGTGGAAAACTACAAAAATTTGCTAAAGGAAATCAAAGATGCAAGAAAAGAAAAAATAAATAAATGGGATCTCATCAAGATTAAACACTTTTGCACCTAAAAGGACTTTGTCAAAAGGGTGAAAAGGCAGTCAACTCAATGGGAGAAAATATTTGGAAATCACATATCTGATAAGGGTTTAATATCTAGGATATATAAAGATATGTTACAACTCGGCAATAAAAAGACAAATTACCCAATTAAAAAATGAGCAGAAGACTTGAATAGCATTTGTCGAAGAAGGAATACAAATGGCAAAAAAACCACAAAAAACACACATGAAGAAATGCTCAACATCACTAAAGATTAGGGAAATGCAAATCAAAACTACAACGAGATATCATTTCACACATATTAGAATGACCACTATTAAAAAGACAGAGAACTACAAGTGTTGGAAAGGATGTAGAGTGATAGGAACACTTCTTCACTGTTGGTGGGAATGCAGAATGGTACAGCCACTGTGGAGGACTGTTTGGCAGTTCCTAAAGAAGTTGAATATAGACTTGCCACATGACCCTGCAATACCACTACTGGGTATATGCCCAGAAGAACTGAGAGCAGTGACACGAACAGACATCTGCACACCAATGTTCATAGCAACATTATTCACTATTGCCAAAAGTTGGAAACAACCCAGGTGTCCATCAACAGATTTATGGATAAACAAACTGTGATCTATTCACATGATGGAATGCTATGCAAATGTAAGAAGAAAAGAAGTCGTAAAGCATATGACAACATGGATGAATCTGGAGGACATTATGTTGAGTGAAGCAAGCCAGACACAAAGGAGAAACATTGTATGATTGTGTTACTATGAACCAAATATATTGTGTAATATGTTCTATGATTTTTAAAAAATTTTTATGTATCCAGTTAAAAAAAAAAGAAATCAAAGAAGACCTAAATAAATGGAAGGACATTCCATGTTCATGAATTGGAAAACTAAATATTGTTAAGATATTAATTCAACACAAAATGATTTAGAATCAATGCAATCTCAATAAAAATTCCAACAGCCTATTTTGTAGAAATGGAAAAGCCAATATTTGGAAAGGTAAGGGCCCCAAAAAGCCAAAATCATTTTGAAAAAGAGGAACAAAGTTGGAGGACTCATACTTCCTGATGTTAAAGCTTATTACAAAGCTACAACAGTCAAAACATCATGGTACTGGCACAAGGATAGACATATAGACCAATGGAATTGAATTGGGAGTTCTGAAATAGACTGTCACTTCTATGGCCATTTTATTTTTGACAAGGCCTCTCAATTGGGAAAGAACAGTCTCTTCAACAAATGGTGCTGGGAGAACTGGATATCCATATACAAAAGAACAAAGGAGAACCCCTATCTCACACCATATACAAACATTAGCTCAAAATGGATCAAAACCTAAATATAAAAACGAAGACTATAAAACTCGTAGAAGAAAATGTAGGGAAGCATCTTCAGGATCTTGTGTTAGGCAATGGTTTCTTAAGCTTTACACCCAAAGCACAAGCAATAAAAGAAAAAATAGGTAAATGGGACCTTACCAAAATTAAAATCTTATGTGTATAAAAGGACTTTACCGCGAAAATGAAAAGGCAACCTACTCAATGGGAGAAAATATTTGGAAACCACATACCAGATAAGGGTTTAATATCCAGAATATATAAGAAATCTCATGGGAAACAGCTGTGGCTAAATTGGTAGAGCCCTGGTTTACCACATGGGACGCCCCAGGTTCGGTTCCCGGGGCCTCCTCGAGAAGGCAGGCCGCCTTGAGAAGGCAAGCCACCACGAGCTGGCAAGCCGCCGCGAGCAGGGCAAGCCGCCGCGAGCAAAGGCAAGCCGCCGCGCAATGAGCTGACATTCAGCAGGATGTCACAGCAGGGGGAAACAAGCAGACACAGAAGAATGCAAAAGCAAAAATGAACACAGCAAGAACAAGCTGCAAGGGGGGGGGGAATATATAAATAAATAAAAAATAAATATTTTTTTAAAAAAGAAATCTTATCACTCAATAATAAAAAAGACAAACAGTGCAATTATAAAATGGGCAAAAGACTTGAAAAGACCATTTCTCCAAATGGCTAAAAGACACATAAAAAGATGCTCAACATCATTAGCTATTAGGGAAATCAAATCAAAACTACAATGAGATGCCATTTCACAGCCACTAGAATAGCTAATATTAAAACAAACAAACATTGCAAATGTTAGAGAGGATGTCGAGAAATAGGAACACTCATTCATCACTGGTGGTAATGTAAGATGGTACAGCCACTGTGGAAGACAGTTTGGCAGTTCCTCAGAAAGGTAAGTATAGAATTACCATGTGACCCAGAAATCCCTCTACTATGTATATACCCAAAATAATTGAAAGCAGAGACACTAACGTATATTTTCACACTGATGTTCCTAGCAGAATTATTCACAACTGCCAAAAATAGAAGCAGCCCAAGTGTCCATCAATTGTTGAATGGATAAACAAAATGTGGTATATACAGAGAAACGGATGTGGCTCAAGTGATTGGGCTCCTGTCTACCATATGGGAGGTCCAGGGTTTGATTCCTGGGGCCTCTTGGTGAAAGGTAAGCTGGCTCACGTGGCAAGCTGGCCTAGGCGGAGAGCTGGCACAGCAAGATCACGCAACAAAATGAGAACACAGAGGAGAGACAATAAGAGACGCAGCAGACCAGGGAGCTGAGGTGGTGCAAGAGATTGAATGCCTTTCTCCCATTCCGGGAAGGCCTATGATTGGTTCCTGGTGCCGCCTAAAGACAAGACAAACAGACACAGAAGAACACAGAGAGAGCAGATAGCAAGCACAAAACAATGAGGGCAGGGGGAGACATAAATAAATAAAATAAATCTTTTTAAAAATGTGGTATATACATACAATGGAATATTATTCAGCTGTAAAAAGGCATAAAGTCATGATGATGGGACAACATAGATAAACCTTGAGGACATTTTGTGGAATGAAATAAGCCAGATACAAGAGGACAAATGTATGATTTCACTGTATATAATAAGCAAACCCAGAGTTATAATCTAGGATATAGGTTACTAGAAGATAGATTGGGGTTAGAAATTTGGGAGTTGATGCTTAACATGTACAGAATTTCTATGTAGGCTGATGTAAAGATTTGGAAATGGGTGGTAGTTATGGCAGCACAACATTGTGAGTGTAATTAACAGCACTGGATATATATATGAATGTTATTAAAAGGGAAAATTTTAGGTTGCATATATATTAATATAACAAAAATTAAAAGGGGGGCCGGCTGTATAACCCAGTGGATAGGGCGCTGGTACACCACATGGGAGGCCCCAGGTTCGGTTCCCGGGGACCTCTCCGAGTGGTCAGATGGCCTTGAGAAAGGCAAGCCGCCGTGGGCGGGGCAAAGCCGCTGTGGGCAAGGCAAAAAGCTGCCATGGGCCGGGCAGAGCCACCACAGGCAGGGCAAGTCACCCGTGAAACACAGAGCTGAGCCACCCGCGAATCACGGAGCCGAGCAGCCCGCAAAACATGGAGCCAAGCCGCCCGCGAAAAGGAATGGAGCCACCCACGAGCGGGGCGAGCTGCCTGCGTGGAGGGCCGACTCGGCGCGTCACCGCAAAAATGGGGGAAGACAAGAAGCAGACATAGAAGAACACAGAAAATGAACACACAGCAAGAGCAAGCAGAAAGGGGGGGGGGAGTACGTAACAAAACAAAATTAATAGATAAAACATATGACTGTACCACACAGTGAACTCTATTGTAAATGATGGATTATAGTTAATAGAGCAATTATAAAAATGCTCTCTTATCAATTTTAACAAATATACCACACTAATGCAAGGTGATAATAATAGGGTGGTAGGTATATTGGGGAAAAAATACACCCGAACGTAAACTATGGACTATAGTTAATAGTACAATTATAACATTCTTTCATAAATTGTAACAAACGTACACACTAATGCAAAGTGTTAATAATGGCAGGGAGTGGAGTATATGGGAAAGTGGTATTTTTTTACATGATTTTTCTATAACACTACAACTTCTCTAATTAAAAAAAATAAATTAGGGAAGTGGATATGGCTCAAGCCCTTGGGTGCCCACCTACCACATGGGAGGTCCCAGGTTTGGTTCCCAGTGCCTCCTAAAGAAGATGAGCAGGACAGCGAGCTGATGTAAGGGGCTGGCATGGGGAGCTGAAGTAACAAGATGATGATGCAACAAGGAAACACGAGAGACACAACAAGCAGGGAGCAGAGGTGGCGCGAGTGATTGGGTGCCTCCTTCCCAAATGAGAGGTCCTGGGTTCAGTTCCCAGTGACTCCTAAAAAAAAATGAAGATGAGCAGACAGCAAGTGCAAAAACAAGGGCGGGGGAGAGAAATAAATAAAGTAAATCTTTAAAAAAATTAATTACAGGGCCCGGCTAGATAGCTCAGTGGATAAAGAGCTCGCTGGGAAACCACATGGGAGGCCCTGGGTTCGGTTCCCGGGGACCTCTCCTAGCGGGCAGACCGCCTTGAGAATGGCAAGCCGCCATGGGCGGGCCGGAGCCGCGTGGGCAGGGCAAAAAGCTGCCACGGACAGGCAAAAGCC
>PVKH010038190.1:0-11359 GCA_004027955.1 Chaetophractus vellerosus | reverse complement strand
AAGAGCTGAGATTCAAAGCAGGTTCTGCTGGCCAAATTCAATGAAGAAAAGCCCACCAATTCCCCCTCCTTTTTCCCTTGAAACAGCTTACAGGGAGGAAGATGTCTTTTCCGCTCTCAGTCAGCTACAGTGAGCCAGGGGTTTTCCCAGTTTATATTTTGGGGGTGGGGGAGGGGAGTCCTTCTCGGCTGCCCCTGCGGGATCTTTGTAACTCATATTTGTTGTTCCCAGTTCTTCCTCTCTCTGTCCCTTACCCTCCTAGGAGTTTTGTAGCACTGCCCTGGTCTGCTGACTCCCAAAGCAGGCCCCTTGGACAGCTTTTGGCTCTTTCTCTGTAGTTTTTGTGAGAGCTTTGAGCCCTGCCTGTTAGTCCAATGCCATCTTCCCACAATCCCCCAATAAGTACTCTTTAATGTACGGTACTATTGCTCAGAATTATGTTTGTGAAGTCCATCGTGTTCTTGCATGCAGCATTGTTACATTTTCATTGTTGTAAGTATTAAATTGTATGTATATTATACAATTTATCCATTTTATGAATATTCGGGGTGTTTCCAAATCTGGGTTTTATGAACAGTGCCTCTTTTGGGGAATAGGGGCATGCATTTCCATTGGGCACATACCCAAGGGTAGAATAATAGTGTGTTTTAATTGTAGTGATAGTAAGAATAGACCTTCGTAGTTGCATTACTAGCCACAGCACAATCATCAAAGGTAATGGTAAATGGTAAATTTCAACATTCTATTAACTGCTAGTAATAATTAATATGCAATATGATACCTAACATTAGTTAGCATAGTGTTTCTGGTGATAATAGTAAATATTACTATTATTTATCAGTTGTAATGTGAAATATATTAACAGTATATTTTAGAGTATACCTTTGTAATATTATGATATATCTTTTATATAATATATTAGGTAGAGAAGTGTATATTTGTAGGTCTAGTTGTATCATTAGAATTACCCATTCTTACTTAGCTCAGGTATCATTTCACATTTTACAATATATCTTATGTATATTTTATGAAGGCATATGAAAGTTCGGATTTTAGAAAGCATAGTTAAATTTTCACTTTTCAATTAAAAGTATCAGCAAAAGATGCTTATATACGTAAAGATTTATTTTTGTAAAATTTAAACACAATTCAATTTACAGTGTTCAGTTACTAAATCCATCTCCATAAGGAAACATGACAAGAAGTGATACTCCAATACCTTTCAGTTTATCTGAGTTGCAGGATACTTACAGAGATTAAGGCTCATAAAATTCCAGCATCATGGATTTGCTCCACTTAGATTCTGGTGTACACTTTGCCAACTCTCCTTCACTTAAGTCTGCATTTGAGACTACACTGAAAGATTCATGGGCAACTTCCATTTTAGATACTTTCAGGAAAGTAAACACAACGTATCAGTGCTTGATAATGATAATATCCAAGGATCCAAATCCCCTCACAAACCTGAGAACATAACAGCAGCAAAAAGCCAAGATTTGAATTAAGGTGCTCCAGATTCAGTTCAAAGCCTTTTAACAGACTACTTCACTCACCCTTTTTAGTCAGTGAGGAGCGTTTTCTTGCTTGCAAAACTGTGTTGTTTCTGCCTATCATATATGCTGATTTCTGTTTGTTCTTCTGGTAGAGATGGTGAATGTTTGATAAGACCATATTTCAAATATCTAAAAATATCTCTAACCAGGATGCAGTTTCTGCTGTTTCCTGAAAGACATGATATTCATCAAGAACATGGCTCAGAGAGAAGGAGGGGGTTATGGATAGATAAGATGACTTCAAAGTTTTGAAAACCCTGATGTTTGCATTTATGATGTGAAAATTATGGCACCCACACTCCTTCTTTTATTAATATATTTCCCCAGTTTTGCATCTATATTCTCTTTTTTCCTATTTTACCTAGAGACTGGAGAATCATTGCTAAGCTAACTTTAGACAATGTGATCAGAACCAAGACAGCACAATCTAGTACCAGCTCTGCCTCAACACCTCTATGACTTTGTATCTGTCTTAGTTTTCTCCAGTATAAAAGCAAATCAAATACTCCTGACTCCCATTGGGAGGTTTTGTGAACATGTGGGAGATAGTTGAGGAAAAACCTCCTTGAAAGTGCTGTGATTTCAACCTAAGATAATTTTGGGGTTTTAGATACTCTGAAGAAGGGCTTTCCGAGGAAGCAGGACAGGTGATCTACAATGGTGAGTATAAACTCTGTTCTTCTGTTCTTCTTCTTGAAGTCATATGGCTGTGTGTGTGTTGGGTGGGGGTGGGAGGTGCTTGCACATGTGTATGCATGCATACCGCAAGCACCGATTGTGGTCACAAGGAAAGTCCAAAGAAAGAGTAAGTGCTTAGATTCACAGGCTCATTACTACTAAAAGCTCTTCTCCTATTAGTGGCCAGTTAAGCACTGCTGTACTAAAAGGGCTGTATACGAGGTGTTTATTTATGTGTGTGAGTGCATACGTCCAGGTGCTTATTCTCTGGCAGAGGATTCTGTTCATGACTATGTGATATATGGGGTAGGTTAATTATAGGTGAGTGTATGTGTGATTCTTTCCAAGTATAAATGTGAATGTGATTTCCGAGGTAGTATCGGGGGTCGTTTTGTGTGATTGTGTGGTAGTACAAGGCTAAGGACATATATAGATGCTCTTGCATACAGCTCTGTGAGCTGTGCATGTGTGTCCAAGCCTGTTTTTCTGTGACCTTCACCTGATTATTCGACAGGGTGCCCCAGCCATGGGACCAGCTTTGAAGATGACTTGACGCTCGGTGCAGAGGGTAAGAGGTGCAGCTCTCAGAGATTGGTATCAGGAAAGAGGGTATACTTTCAATGAAAGAAGGTAGAATGAAGGGGAGAACTGCGGGAAGAAGCAGCCAGTCCCCAGAGTCTTATTTGCAGGGAAAGAGCAGTCTCATTATGATCTAATGTAAAATGCAGAAAGCATCACATGTCCAGAAATACATGCTCCAGAGCCTAGCATGACAGCCACTGATCCGTCATTGGAGCTTTCCTTTGACCCCTGGGAAGCTAAGATATAAAATCACCATAACCTTTGCTGCCTAGGATGTCTTTGAAACTATTTTCTGTGTAGGAAGCTCAAAGCAGTCTAAGAGTACAGGGTGTAAGAGAAAGATGCACTGCAGGAGGATAAGTGTTCAAATAAAAGATGAGGCACAGCACCCTGCCAGTGTCACCTGGGACCCATAGAGGCTTATGTGGTGGGAAAGGAGAACTATCTTGGAGGGCTAAGTGACTTCTCTTTCTTGGGGACAGAGGGAATCTTGCCAAGAACACCAGCCATGGGTCAGAAACACAGAGGCTCGGGACCCACTGTTCCCTACCATACCTGTCCCCATTCCAGGGTTATGCTTGATGATTTTGAGCAGTTCATGGGGTGAAGCTAACCTATAGTAGTGACAGAGGAGAACAGAGAGATCAGAGCCTTTAAGTTCAGAGGAGTAGCTCATGTGATTTTCGTTTTCCTTTCTGACTTGATTTTTGCCTTTCTGTTTCTTGTCCAGCCACTCTGTTGGCCGCCAATGGAAAACCCTTTTCCAGGTAAGTATTAGGATCAGCCAGTGCTTTAGGAGCCAGTGAGCTGATGTAGGTTTCAGGGCCAAAGAGACTAAAAACAAAGAGCAAATATTCTCAATAAAGGGTGAGATTTTTCAACCCGGAGTGAGGACAGAGACTGAGTTTCTTCAGTAGATGGTGAAGGCACCCAGCAGAGGGTGAATATGTCCAGCAGGGAATGCCTTGAAGCCAAAGTCTGAACAGCTGCAAGATTTGTGTGACATCCTCTCTGATCCTTGCAGGAGTTTCCTGGAGACAGCCCGGCCCTGCCATCTACTGGATCTTGGCTGCAGTTTGGCCTCCAGCAGCATGACTGCTGGGACCAGTAAGACTAGCTCAAGGTAAGGATTGAGTTTTGAAGGATAAGAGGGTGGGGAAAGTGAGGGGCAGGGACGAATGCAATCTGGAGCCATTGCCCATTTTACCTGAGATATCTTGTAATGCAATCACATACTTGAGAATGACATTTGCTTCAATAC
This sequence comes from Chaetophractus vellerosus, assembly GCA_004027955.1. Classification (NCBI taxonomy): domain Eukaryota; kingdom Metazoa; phylum Chordata; class Mammalia; order Cingulata; family Chlamyphoridae; genus Chaetophractus; species Chaetophractus vellerosus. The sequence goes on along the minus strand of PVKH010038190.1, from coordinate 7,285 downwards.
AGAGGAATCCACTGCTCAGATCTGGATGCTATGTGTAAAATACAGATCTCTCCTCCCACTGAACTGTCCTAGGCAGTATAGTATTGGTACCACAGAGTTCCTGAACGCATAGTAAGTACTCAGTAAACAATATATTGATCAACTGACTTATTTGTTTATTAAATGAAGCAGTAAAATATCATTCATTCAAGCAATTTTGGATCCCCTAATGCAGACCAGGCAATGACTGCATGGAATTTGGAAAGATGAAGCAAATTAATAGCTTGCCCTCAGGAACTCAACAATCCTATAGGGTGGATAAGATATACAGAAAAATAACTCTAAAACACAATAGAAAGTGATGTCAACTAGTGTGGTATAATGAAAATATCCAGGATTTGGAGTTAAAGTTTGATTTTGAGACCTGGCTCTGAGACTTATTAATCTTGTGATTACATTTAGTGATTTATCCCTTGGATCCTTAGCCCTGACCTCACCCCAGATCAATTCAATAAGAATCTTTGGAGATGGGACTCAAGTATCCATATTTCTTAAAGTACTCCTACCGCTAGGCAACCCCCACATGCCATGGTTGAGAACCACTGATCCAGTCCAATGCCAACAATTCACAGACCATGCAATTAGGAACGTGGAGATAAAATCAGCACTTTGCAGCAAGCAAGAGAACAGAGCCAGGGATCCTGATTGTCCAGCTTTCAATTAAACAGAATCATACCTATTTGTATATAAAAAAAACCCAGCATCCTTTCTAAAGACAATGACAGTGATTATCCAAAGCCTTAAATAATCCACAGTTCCCCAAGACCCCCAATGTTGTTTGGGATGCATGGGTATCAAGCCCTAGCTTCACCCAGCTTGGTGGTCTTCAGGTTTGGATGAAAGCACAAGTTGGTGCCATACTGAGAGAGAAAGTTTGATTCTCTGTAACACAGTGCTCTGTTATGAAAATAATACTACAAAGGCACCTACCTTTCAAAACCAGGTTTTGAATGTACCTATATTGATTACCTTTTACTATCAAAGTGACAATAAAATGAGTTTATGTTCCTTATGTACTCCTTGACTACATACAACTACTGGGGAAAGTCAATTGGCAAGTTGCAAACACCTGGTAAGAGACAGGTATAGCAAGAGTGTACAAGTGAGAACTGACTAGTTAATAACAGCAACTGTAAAGTTTCTTGGCATGTATACTGCTCTTTAATTTTCAAAACCTTCTCATATTAATTTAAATTTTCCTTTATCTATAAAAAGTTATTCAAAGTATTATAGCAGAATCTCTGTTCAGTTTTTATAACCAGGACTGGATTTTAATCCCCACATTTCAGACAGAGAGCTTAGGTTCAGAGAAGTTAAAGCGTTTTTCAGAGTCATACTGGAAGGTAGACAAATGGCCCGAAAGGACCCCAGCCTCATGACACTTCTATTAGAGACTCTGCATTGCCCTGGATCTCAAAGTAGCCCTCTTATTTTTCCAAACTCCCTCTTTTCAGCATCTCAGAGATTCTGGACAAAGTGCAAGAAGATGCAGAAGATGTCCTCTTCAGTCTGGGCTTTGGCCAAGAGGACCACAAAGACACCTCTCGAATCCCAGCCCGATTTTTCACCAGCCCCTCTCAGGCCAAGGGCATTGATTTCCAGCTCTTCCTGAAGGCTCAAGTGCGGAGGATTGAGATGGAGGACCCTTGTCTGATGCTGGCCAGTGAGTGTCACCACGGACCGCGCTCTACTGCTCTCCTAGCCCCCAAGCTTTCACAGTGGGCCGACTTTCTCTTGTTTAGTTATACCCCAGCCTTTGTCTCTTGTGTCTCTCGTGTTGTCTTCAGGGAAGACGGAGAACTTCTCTTTCTGTTTCTTGATAGAAATGTTCGTGAAGAGAGCTTAGATCGCTGTTGCTTCACTTAGGTCTTTTTCTCCTTTAGCTGAATCAAATCAGCAAAATGTCTTTCAAGCTTATTCCTGTTTTATATTTCCCACTTAGAATTATAGAACGTGTCCTGTTTATAGCCACTACATTAACATCATTTCCATTTAGGGCAGTGGGCCTCAAGGCTTAAATATGATAAATAATCCAGAGGGTTTATAAAACATTTATATTCATAAGCTTTAATTTCAGAGAAAGAGAAACTCAGTGGTATTTATTTTAAACAAACACCCAGATGATTCTTATATGTAATCGTCAGACCACACCTAGGGAAACAAGGACTTACATTGTCTCAATTCCACACTAAGGAAAGATCTAGGAAGGTTTCTCTGCCTTGATAAAGGAAGGATTAATTCTACTTGACTTTATATATTAGAATATATTTCAAATTATATTCTGCCCACCTCCAACATGATGGTGTTTCTGACAGTGTCATTTCAGCTTCTTTGCATCAGAGTCACCTTGGTAAGGCTTGGCAAACCTAGACTCCTGAGAGCCACCTACTGAATTGAGTACTTTGGGTAGAGTATTTTACAATCACCAAAATTTGAGAATGACTGATTGATTCTTTCACATGTATTTATTGAACTTATTTCATGTGTCAGCTACAGGATTAGGTGTTAGATTCTGGAAGAACAGCAGCTAGAACAGAAAAGCATGGTTCTTGCCTTAGGAAGCTTACAGTTTAATGAATCCATGATTTCTTACAGTGATATTCAAACATGGATGAGCATATCAACCTCCAAGAGTTATTGTTAAAATGCTTGGCGTACTCTGCATTTTTAACATGTTCCAAGGTGATGCTGGTGCTATGTTGAGATGCGGCAGTTTAGTAGAACCGAAATAAACTACCTAAACTTCTCTAGTTCAGTTCATCACCCAGTAATTGCTCTTATTCAATTTGATGCTATTAGGATGACTTTTATAACCCTAAATCCTTGTCACTGACCAAGAAAATGATGTTGGTTTTTCACTTTGTATATTTGTCATCTGAAACAGACACAGTGATGACATTATTTAGAATATATCAACAGCAGTAAGGATATTCTAAATCAATACATAGAAAAAGAAATTCCCATCCCATATGGAATTTATTAATTTGGGGACTAAAAATGACAAATCTATTTGAAATTGTGATCCAAAAGTCCAGAATAGGGACCCTGGATGTCAGATATCTAGATGGGAGAGGCACATGGGAGAGATTGGTAGCTTGTCTCTGAACTTTGAGCTTATTGAAGGGAGAGATTCACAAGATAATTTTCTGATGATTCCTAGACTCATCACCTTTAACCCTTGTACCCAGGCAGGTTTAAACAGGTGCAGACACTGGCTGTCACTGCTGATGCCTTCTTCTGTCTCTACTCTTATGTGTCCAAGACACCTGTCCAAAAGTTCACACCATCTCACATGTTCTGGAATTGCAACCCTACTAATGTGCCATCCATCAGGATCCTGGCCCCAGAGCCTGAACCCCACTCACCCAGAGAACGTCTTCGGAAAGCCATCTCCAAGATGTGCCTGTACACATGTCCCCGAGATCGGCTATCACCTCCCCACAACACCCCCCAAAGGAACAGTTTGGACCAAGTGGTGTGGGAAGTGATGGACAGAGTGAGAGGAGAGAAGCTGGTTCTCCAGGAAGACCCTGAGTTTGGGCCAGACCCCCATGAAGATCCTGTGCCACCCATCGGTGATACAAACCTGCCTTTTTATTGTCCACATAGCCTCTGTCCAAAAGAGGAATCACAGCAAGAGATGTCCACTCCACTTGCACCATCACAAACTCTGGATTCTTACCCCAAGGCATCCTCTTGCAGAAATTCCCTGCCCAGAGCAGATCAAGAGTGGACCAGAGACCCTGCACATGTAAGGAGAGAGCTGTGGGCTCTACAATCCACCAATGAGGAAGCCTATTCAACCAAGGATGAGACTTTCTGGAAAAGAAAGAGCAGAGCCAGAAAGAGCCTGTTCCAAAAGAATCTCATGGTCAGGGAAGGCAAGAAGGTTAAGTCGGTAGACCTGCCTATTATTCAGCAGAATTGGAGTCCAAGACCAGACAAACCAGAGCTACACGGATCTCTAATCCAGCAGCCACAGGACTCTTTTGACTTGGAGGAGGTAAGTGGGTTGAATGTAATAAAGAGACTGGGAGATAAAGATCCTGATTCTTTCCCAGAAAATGAAAGGTTAGGGACCTGGGGTAAAGGGGATCCAGATTCCCTATCCTTGTTAGATATACTACTTCTTGAATTAAATTCAGAAACCTTTGGGAGTGGGTTAATCTAGAGGGATAAAGGGATATGGATCTTGTTTCTTAAGAGTGCCCAGGTTTCCAGCTGCTTTTCTAATTCCTTATTTAACCTAATCACCATTGCATGTTCTCAGGAAGCACACCTGCCCCTAACGTTTTTGAGTTATGCACAAGACTATAAATGGAGGTCAATTACACACAAAGCTAAGCATTATTAATGAAATGTGTTCTCTCTTACCTTGGAAAATATGTAACCGCAAAGACCTAGCTGTTCAGGTTCAAATCTGGAATTCTCAGACTCCTAGGACTTCTGTACTAGAATGTAGCAGTGTGGGCATAGCCACTCCCTAGCCCCTGGCCTGCCCTCTTCTTGCCCCACAGCCAGCTCTGTTCTACACCACTGGGGCCTTACACACACTTGTGTGGACACCCCAGCCTGCATATCTAAACCCCACACACCCACCACCCCCTCAAACAGCCATCCATTGGCCATCACTTGGGCCTAGGTATGCACACACTCATGGAGAGGTCTGCCCTTGGGAAGACAGACACCAGATAAAACTAGTGCAGGTCCCTGAAACAGGCTCTTCCATTACTTCGCACACCACTTAGTCCAAACTCTTCCTGTATTTTGGGATTCTGGATAGCCAGGGCATGGTCTAGAAAGGGTAGTTCAGGCTCCATAGACTTCTCATCCCGTGTTCTCTCTTAAATTCAGAGTTCCTCTTGCCTGGGTCTAGGAAAAGTACTACCATCAAGTGATGGAATCTCTTGGAAAAGCTCTAAAATCCCTGCCATAAAGAGAACCTGTGATTATTTGAAAATATCATTTTCATGTGTATTACTTCTCATTGCACATATTGCTGCACCTAAGCTCCTTCCTCAGTACTGGGTCTCTGTCCCCACTGAAGAGGCCAAGTCTCTCAAGTGTCTCCATCCTCCTTTCTTACAGCTGCCTGCCACCCTGTGCCTTTTCTCATCCCCTCATCACACATGTACTGGCTCTTCTTATGTTCCCATGGGTTCTTGATTATAGGTACAAAGCAACAGTGAGGAGGAGGTGAGCATATCCAGACACTCCAACCATCATCCGACTTCTGCTGGCATAGAGTCAGGAAGTAAGTGACTCTTCCTGGGGCAGTGGTTCTCAAACATTGTAATCTCCCAAGGAGATTTTTAAAAAATACTCATGATAATGGGCCCCAAATCCAGAGATTCTGATTTAATTAGTATAGGATGGAAACCAGTGGTTGATATTTTTAAATATTCCCCAAGTGATTCTCTTGTGGCTGGATAAATACTTCTCTAGATCAATGGTTCTCAGACTTTAGCAGGTATCAGGACACCTAGAGAACTTGTTAAAACACAGATGGTTGGATCCCAACCACCAGAGTTGCTAATTGCATAGGTCTGGGTGGACTAAGAGTTTGCATTTCTAACAAGTTCCCAGATGGTGTTCTGGGAATCACATTCTGAAAATTGCTGCTCTAGGGGAAGTTCTGAAAAATCTTTCTGTTCTAGGTATAGTCTATAGACCAGTAGCATTAGCATCACCTGGGATTTTGTTAGAAATGCAGACTCTCAACTCCCACCCCAAACATAATGAATCAGAATCTCATGAAGTATCAAGATCCTTAGGTGATCCATTTGCACAGATAAGTTTGGGAAGCATGGCTGTAGAAGTTTTGTAGCAGGTGAGAGGACCAACCATGGGGATCGAGATTCCAGAACCTGCTTACAGCTACATTCTAATCAGCCCACATCACAGGATTCATGGCAGGCTCCTCAATGTGGCTCACGGCTAAGCTCACTTAGGCTCTGAGTTCCTTTCTGCACCTCCCTCCCCTTCATGAAGTAAGATGATGAATCTCACACAGATGAAGTCATTACAGCTAAAATTTCTTTCCTCCAGTTGTATTTTTAGAATTAACTCTCTTTCGGAGGTATCTGTTATATCTCTGAACAGTTTGGCTGGAAATTCATTCCTTAAACAAGGTGGAAATTTGTCTCCTGTAGCATTTGCCACCCCTCTCCTAGGACCACAGAAAAGATGGCATCAGGGATTTTTTTTCCCCAAGACAGTAGGGTTTGAAATAGTTGTTGAATTAAGTAAATGAATCTGGCTTAGAGATCCTCCCATTTTGCATGTCTTGTTACTATTTACTGCACTTCCAAGTTGCTATTTACTGCAAAAAGTTTGAGTAATGCTCCAAAATTTCAGTGTTACCCACAAAGATATTTTCAATTTTAAGTCTTTAATTTCAATTATCTGTGACTTTAGGGTCCTAATAAATCTTCTTTCTCTCCTACCCATTACCTTCATATCCAGCTTTATAGACTATTTATATACAGTTAGTCATTCACAAAAGAGGTAAATATCAGAATGCAGCAATATAGTATATGTAGTTGAAAAAGTTTAGGATGCAAAGGTAACTGACCTACCCTAAAATCACGAATGGTCTTGGGAGAAATCACTTAACTTTAGTTTTCTCCTATGTAATAAGATAATAATAATAAAGATAATTACATATGTATACACACAGCAAATGTATATGAACCATACATTTATATAAAAGTTTCAACCCTTCACAGAGGGGATGTGAGGATAATGTAACATATTGGAAAAACAATAACGACGTTGCTCCTGCTGCTGATTTTAGAAAAGGTAGTCCTGAGCATAAACACGTCGGTCGGTGATTCTTCATCATGCAGGCTTTTATTTCCTGGACTCCACTCAAGATTATGAAATACAAGTATCTGGGGCTGGGACTTGTGCATTGTAGTTTATTCTTCTTGTAACACTTTCCTATCACCTATGGCTTCATAACAAACCACACTAAGTGGTAGTGGCTTCAAGGAGCGATTATTTATTATTTCTCATGGTTCTGGGGGTTTACTGAGAGTTTCTTCTACTGGTCTCAGCTGGGCTCACTTGTACAGTGTCTTCTGGCCCATGTCTGGGCAGATTGGAACATCAAGGGTGGGTTCACTCACATGTCTGGGAACTTAGTGCTTGGTGTTGTCTGCCCTACTCAGCTCTCCCCATGTGGTGCATCATCATTCCGTAGTCTAGCCTGTCCCTCTTACATGAACAATAGCAGTGGGCATAA
>PVKH010038189.1:0-11361 GCA_004027955.1 Chaetophractus vellerosus | reverse complement strand
GGTGGCCTGGCAGATAAAGGAAATGAATGATGGACAGTGGTAAGAGCTGTGGCAAAGTGGAGTGGGTAGACGCTATCCCTCAACTCCAGCTCACGGTGCCATGTGCAGGTGCTGGCCCATTTTTGCTAGGGCTGCAGCTTTTTTAAAAAGATTTTTTAAATGTCCACAGCTAATTCACAATTTTCAGCCTCTGTGAGGTCCACACAAAACAATTGGTACAAAACAGTAGTTTGGTAGGGGCCAGCCTTGGCATATGGGCTGTGGGCCAGTTGTCCTTTCCCTCAAGGTTATAGCTTGTGTTGGCATAAAATTCCCGCCCATCTTCATTACTGCAGATTGAGTTCCATGTGAAGCAAGTTCTAAAGCAGACTTTAGCCTTCAAGAGTTTTATTGGGGTGAGTCCTTGAGATCAACACCTGAAGAAAGAAGTAGGTTTGTGTAGAAGGAGAAGTTGAGCTGTGATGCAGTCTCGGTGGAGGTGTCAGTCCACCCTCAGGGTGGACTGAAACTGGGATGGCCTTGTAGAGCTATCCCAACTTGGGCAAGGGACCAGGCCTTTATACCCCTGTATGGACCAGTCATTGAATGTGGGTTGCCTTGAGAAGGGGAATGGCTTCGGGTGATGCCGTTCTCTTCAGCCAGTGAAATCCCCCCTGGAGGACAGCAGCACTCCCAGCTGCTGGGGAGTCAGTCCTTCATTGCTTCTTTGCATCACAGCATCCATCACGGTGGGAGGAGGTACTCCCTGGGTTTGCTGCTAGACTGTGTTGTTCCTGAAACCTAGGTCTCCCCAGTCATCTGAACTGGTCTGACACCACAAAGTAGGGAAGACAGCTCTTCTCACATTAATTGTTTCCCCAGCCCCATCCTTTCTCTGGGCCTGTCTACTTGCTTGTTTCTTGCTGGCCTGTGTGCCTCCCACAGAAGCTGTTGGAACAGAATTCCTAAATCCCTTGAGGAATTCTTAGCCCCTTGACCCAAGCGCAGAGCTTATATTTGGGGCATCTGTAAGGATAAAGGTTCAATCTAAGTGCATGGAGATGGAATGGAATGGAATGACTCACTTATTTTTGCAACATGTGCATTTTGATAGCCTACGCAGAGCAGCTCACTTGGAACAAAATATGTTTCCTGCATGCAAGAAGCTTCGTATTTAGTGGGTAATAGAGATGCGTAAGCAGGCAATTACAGTATGGTGGGTGCTGTCATCAGGGTGGGCTCTCATGTTGTCTTGGGAGTCCAGTTGGGCCAAAAGCCTCTAGTTAGAAACTGTTGTAACCATCTTGGTGAACAATGGTCCGTGTCTGAAGCAACGCAGTGCCTGCTGGGCCAGAGAGGATTAGGTTATAAAATGTGTTGATGTAGAGCCTGCAAGATTCAGTGAATAATAATATATATCAAGAGTCAGGGGGAGAGGACGTGGCTCAAGGGGTTTGAGACCCGCCTCCCACATGGGAAGTCCCTGGTTCAGTACCCGGTGCCTCCTGAAAAAAACAAAAATAAACAACAAGCAAAACAAATGAAAAAACCAACTCAGGGAAGCCAATGTGGCTCAGTGGTTGAGTGCCGGCTGCCCATATACAAGGTCCCGGGTTCAATCCCCAGCTCCCTGTACCTAAGAAAAAAAAGAGTGGAAGGTGCAAGGACTCTAACATGTTGTGTAGGTGCATAGTTAAGTGACTGTGGATTGAGAAGACGTGGATAACTGATCAGATAACTGAAGAGAGAAATGCAAAGCACTGGATACACACTGCTGGTGACTAAGATGTGGTTTAGTGTTTAATAACTGTTGATGGAAATTATTCCTCCCTGTGAAGTAAGACAGATAGTCATTAATAGCTATCATATTTGTCAGATTTTGATGAATATTATAATTAGAGCCACAGACAGGTTTCTATAGAAGGACCTGGTAGAAGATATTAATTCCAATCAATGGGAGAGGTCTTCCTGCAGTAGATAATAATGATAATAATATTAATGCTAATAGCTATTATGACTGCTTGTTAAGAGCTAAGGACTGGGCTACGTGCTTTCTTTGCTTTAACTCATTTAGTTTTCACTATGCCTTTTGATATAGATACTGTTATCATCCCTTTGCATAGAATTGAGGAAACTGGGAGGCACCCAGAAAGGTTTAGCAATTTTCCCAAGGTTTGATGACAAGGAAATGGTGGAGTTGGGATTTGAACCCCAGTTATCTAAAGCCAATGTCTGGTGTATTATCGTAAAACTATACTTGAAATAATATGGGAGAGCAGAGCATTCTAACTGAAGGGAACTTTTTTTTGCAAAGTTAGGGTGATATTTTGAGTTTGGGTGAAACACAGGAGATATGACCAAAATAGAAGGTACAGGAGTGGGAACCTGGTTTAAAGATTAGTTGGGAAAACTTGGCTGGAATCTTCTTGTAGATGGCCTTAAGTACCAAGCTGAGCAGATGGGGGTTTTATTCTATGTGAAATATGGAGCCACAGAAGATTGTGAGCAAGGAAGTTTTAAGATCTATCTGACTGTGAAAGATGGACAGATAAGTGGAGAGACTGGGGACTGGAAGGCAGAGAAGAGGGAGCACCTGTATGTTGTCTAGACACTTTGTAGGCTGGACAAGGACATGGCAAGTAGAAGGAAATTGAAGAAAAATTTATTGGAGGTGGAAAAGACAGGATTTGGTCATTGCATTGGTTCAGGTTTTGAGTTTGTGATATTCACAAGGTAAAGCTGAGGTGCAGAAAGAAAATGAGGTCAATTTCAGTCTATGAAATTGGAGATTTGAACCTCAGGAGGGAGGCTCTGTCTGGAAGAGAAGACTTGGAAGGGGTGGGATGGAGTTGAGGCTATTGAAGAAAGAACATTTAGGCTGAGAAGTCTGAAAGTGTACATTTAAAGAGAGGGTGAAGGAAGATGATTTTTAAAATTTCACGTTATGCACCATACCACGGTTTAATAAGAAATGAGCTACTACTGTGGCCATATTATCAAACAGTAAAAAATAAAGTTTTCTCATAGGCTGTGAAGAGAGGCATGTGGACTCTCAATTTAGAACAAGAATTAGTATTTAGGGTTGGGGGAAATTTCAGAAGAAGGGCAGGATTAACAGATGATGATTAATCTTGACCTTTTCTAGAAGCTCAGTAGGCCAATTCCATAGGGGAACACAGCCCTGCCTTCCCGTTGGTTGGTGATAAGCTTGGATAGTTGCAATTATTTCAATTGTTTGTTGGCTACTCAGTTTATACATTTTTCTGTTAAAACATCATCTGATGTGATTTAGTTCAGACATTTTTTTGAGTAAATGTAGGATATTACTTTGATTTTAATGACATTATAATTGCAGGATCTATGTTTATAACGTGTAGTTCAAAATCCCGAGGATTTAAAGACAAATTATGCTGGGTGAAGAGGTGGGGATGGATTCTCCAATATTTAAAGCATAACAATATACCCAGCCCCTCCCTGCTTTCCCCAGCACACACAAATGCCTTGTGTGTGTGTGTGTGTGTGTGTGTGTGTAACTAGTGTGATTGTTTTTCTGATGTGATAATTTAGGTGCTCCCCTAGAGGTGAATGAGGAGTTTCAAAGGCAAGGTTGGAAAGAAACTTCTGTTGCAGAAATTTTCAAAATAATTAATTCTCCCAAAGTACCAGACTTAGGGCCAGTTGTCTTTTTCTGATCATTCGTACAAATTCAACGTTACAAATTGCATTCTCTTTCTCCATCTCTAGGACATCTGAATAGCATCATTTGTAAGATCTCTTGTTTTACCTTAGGCACACCACTCAGGCGGTGCTTTTTCTTTTTAAAAAGGAGTCTCCCCAGTGCAGGCTCTTCTAGCCTTTCAGGGAAAAAAATCTGCACGTTTATTTAAATTCTGTTTTAATCGGGGTATTGTATTCATACAGTACACATATCATAAATGAATGGCTTAATGAATTTTTACATGTGTATATTCCCGAGGCGCCACCAGCCAGATCAAGTGATAGGACATTTCCAGCACCCAGAAGCATTCCTCCCTCCTGCCCTCCCGCCTTCAATAGCGCTCCCCAAAGGTGACCCCTTTCCTGACTGCTGTGCCGTTGGGCAGGGGTGCACCTGTTTCAAGTGCCATATTTCCATAGCAACACATTCTGAGGTGTATTTATTGGAGTGGGTTGAATCACTAGGAAGTACTCTTGATTTCTTTCCGGAGGTCACTTTTACACTTTGTAATCAAGTGACTGATCCCTAGACTTTTTGCAATAAAACTTTGTACACTCTGATTGTACTAAAGGAGAATTATACCATGTGGAAATTAGACTGAGTGAGTGATTTTATGGATTTCTGTTCTCTAAAAGAGATCATAGATTTTCACCATTTTCACAGAATGAAATCTCCACTAAATTTTCCCCTCCCCTCACCATTTCCCCACCCCTAAGTATTCAAGTGGGTATTATCTGAATCAGATTTCTTTAGAGTATCTATTATAAGTATATTTAATACCTTATAATACTCCATGGCTTGTCTCCAACTCCAGGAGTTCTTGGAGTTGTGACTCTATCCAACACATAAGAATATAGAATTTGGTAAATGGACTAACAAGATCTTTATTTAAGAATTCAGGAAACCTGAAAACTACAGAGACCATTTTCCTTCTGATCTATGGCGCTGTTCTAAGGTCGTATTCTAAGCCAGACTTGCCCACGTTTCAAAACCAAAATTAGAGGTCTGAGGCCCATTTCTTCAGTTGAATCTGATTAATGGATGCAATAATGAAGGTGATAAGACTTGGTACTGCCCAGGTGGCTGTTTTGCCACTGCTGCTGAGAGAACTCTCCAGAATAAAAAGGCACCCAATAGGCCCAGCCAGTAGGTTAGGTATAAATAGGGACCAAGAATGGTCTCCTTCATTGTTAATTTTTAAAAAATCTTTCTTAGCTGTTGCAAGTTTGCCTTCTCAAGTGTTGCGGGAGCTAGTAGTTCCATAAAAGGAAGATGCCCTAAGGTGAATTAGTTTAATGAGGTTCCTTTGTTCATTAGTCAAAGTCAAGAGAATCAGTTTTCTAGACTTTGTTCCTTTCTGTGAAAAGAGTATGAAAATATGACTGAATTTCCCCGGGGGGAATTTTCTAGCACCTTTAATGAAAAAAAAAAAAGTGTGTTTGCTTGAGTATACAAACAGGCATAAGAATGCTTGTGAGAAGATCTGTTTACTCTACACTTGAAATAGAACTGCACTGAGTTGGCAAAAAAAGAAAGTTGTGTTAGTAAGAAGGTCCCGGTCTCTGGAGATTAACCACAGGTGATGGTTTCTTTAAATGCAGCTACGAGATACATGGATGGATTGGCAGGTAGGCGGACAGACAGGTACACAGAGAGAGAGAGAGATAAGGTGAAATCCATTTTTATTTGTTAGGTCTCTGAGTTATATTTGCTCAATGGTGAGCGAAAACACATTGCCAACTTTCATGGAGATTTATAGTCTAGCAGGGGAAAATATGTATTAATCACACACATATATATGTTCGATTGTAAATTAAGTGCAACATAAAAAGAGTATGTGAATTTCTCTGAGGAGTGATGAGTGTGTTGAAACTTGAAAAAAATGGAAAACTGAGTTACGCTGGAGGAGAATGTTTCAGACAGAGGCAAGAGTATGTTTTTTTAATGAATGCATTATATTTCGGATGTGCAAACAACAACAACAAACAAACAAAAAAAGAGGTTATTCCAGGAGGCCTATAGTTTCTTCAAGGAACTGAAGGTGCCCTGAGTAGCTCGAGTGTAGACTGAGCAAAACGGGGAGGAGTGCCAGGTTGGAATCCAGTTAGGAAGCTATTGCAGGAGTTCAAGGGAAAGGATGAAAGCAGCTTGTGTTAATGTGAAGGCAGCTTGGACTAACATGCCATTGAAGGAAAATGGATGGATTTCCTAGTTTTTTGGGATATAAAGTCAGCATGATTAAGTAAGAGATTGGATATAGATGGTAAGGAAGAAGGACGCAAAAATTTGTTTGTCTCCTTTCCTCCTATCCTTTGCTGCCTTTTTCTTTCATTTCCCTGTTCCTTCCTTTTCCTTCCCCTCCCTCCCTTCCTCCTTCCCTCCTTCCCAAATGGTATTAGCTTACACTTTTGTTCTGTACCTTGCTTTTCTCAATAATATATTTTGGGGGAGCAGATGTAGCTTAAGTGGTTGAGTGCCTGCTTCCCATGTGCAAGGTCCCAGGTTTGATCCCTGGTAACTCCTAAAAACAAGTAAATGAAAAAAACAACTCATTGGGGAGCAGATGTAGCTCAGTGGTTGAGTGCCTGCTTCCCATATACGAGGTCCTGGGTTCAATTCCCGGTATCTCCTATTAAAAAAAATATATATATAGTATATTTTCCCTATTTCTATAATGTCTTTTAATGAATGCATTGTATTTCAGATTATAAATATGCCACCGTTCTTTTCACCAGTAGCTTACTCACGAGGCCTTCAGAGGTGGCTTCTGCTGTTTGTTTGTTGTATTTTTGGGGGAAGTGTAGTTTTGTTATTTCAGTCAGTTTTACAATTAGCATATTTATACTGTACATTTGCAGATCTGTGTAAAATATCTGTGTGATAAATTCCCATCAGTGTAATTTCTGGGTTGCAAAATTGGTACACTTAATATTTGATAGATGTCAAATTGCCATAAAATAAGTTTGCAGCACCTTACACCATCATCAGTAATTTATGAGAGCACTTCATTCCCCATGCCATCAGTAAAGAAGTTTGTAAAAATTTTTTGCCATTCTGATTGGTACTAAATCTTTTTATTATTTGCCTTCTTTTAAAACACTTGAGTGTGTGTGTGCAAATGTGTGTGTGTTTGTATAGTCAGACATTTTAAATTATTTTTATTGTGACCAGCTTCCTTATAAACTGCATCCATTTATTTATTGAGCTTTTTCTTTATTTGTAAAAGAGTTTTGTTTATTAAGGATTTTTTTGGTATGTAGATGCCATTGATACCAAAAAAGCATTTGGCAAAATTTACCAACCATGGCTTTTTCCTTGTAATTTATCTTTTATTTCTCCAGAAGTTCTAGTTTGGTCTTCATTTTTTGTCCTGAGCACTAAAGTCTCTCTTTCCCAGTTAATTGTTGAGCTTTTTCTTCAGTTGTAAAAGATTTTTGTTTTTTAAGGATATTTTGGTATGTAGATGCTGTAGACAACAAAAAAGCATTTGATAAAATTTACCAACCATGGCTCTTTCCTTGTAATTTATCTTTTATTTCTCCAGAAGTTCTATTTTGGTCTTCATTTTTTATCCTGACCTCTGAAGTCGCTCTTTCCTGTTCATTCTACTATTTTTCAACCTCATCTTTGCTTTATTATTTAATCAAGCTCATTCTTTTCAGTATCTTATATGGTGCAAAATATTTGTTGTGAGTTTTTTCTTGTTTTTTTGAAGTATGTTTTTTCAAGAATATATTTTTCATCAGTCTTTGCACGCCACCTGTCTCTCCTTCCTGCTCTCCTGTCTTTTCCCTCTGTGTTTTTTTTTGTGTGTAGTTGCTCTGCCATTCATTTTCATCTTTCTCATATTTAATGGGGAAGTTGCTAGCTGTATCATCTATATTCCCAGATATTGTACAGGTGAATCACACCTGGTTATCATCTCTGAAATTTGTTTACCTTCTCTGAAAGCTTAAGTTTGAGGATTGGGTATTACTGGGATTTTACTTTACTTGAGAATCGGGGGGCATCAGCTATGGTTATGGATAATCATAGTTGGTAAATTTGGTCTCTGCTCTCCTTTTTTGCCGTTTTATTTAGCATTTCATTCTGTGCTTTATTATTGTAAGGCAGGGAATATTCCAGGCTTATGAGGGGGAATCTTTGGGTTTTAGATCATGCTGTAATTTGCAGAGTGTGTGGAAGCTTTTGCTTTTGAGAGAGAGAGCTAGTCCTGTGCACTTACTTCCCCTGCTACAGCTTTCCCTTCCCAGGAGTCACTTTCTCCTCAGTGAGCCAGGGTTAAGGTTGGGGCAGGACCTCTACTCTGAGGACTCACTCGGCTAAAAGCTTCCCAGCCTACCTGTCTACTGACCCTTTAGAATGGTCCCTGTAGGTGTGGGATATTTCCCCCAAATTTGTCCAGTGCTCCCAGAACTTCTTTCCTCTCCTAGAACTGCTTTGCATTTAGAGAGAAATTACTCGTGTATCCCTATATTATTATAGCTCTCTCTTCCTGATCACAGACTTTCAAATATTATTTTACTAGACAGAACCCTCTTCCTTTGTTGTAATGTTGGCATGTTTTGTTTAATGTTTGGAATGTCTCTTCATGATATTTGGTGGTAGGGAATTTTATATCCTAGCTTTACCATCTTCCTCCCAAAATACTCACCTGGATTTGTTAATCCCTTTTAATTCATGGCAATGCGGGCAAAATACACTTTCATTCAAAAGATCTTGGTCAGGAATTAGCCCTGGATTCTAGTACCATCACTGTCATTTTGGCTGAGTGACCTTGCCTCTGTCTTTTAGCCTTTTTGTACCCAATTTTTCTTATCTGTAAAACAAGAAAAAATAATCGCTGCCCTGTCTGGTTTTTTAGGATCAAATCAGATAATGTATTAGACGGTGTTTTGTGAAATTCTTTATAGATGTAAATTATTCTTAGTATTATTTGTCTAGGTGGATTGCCCAAGGACAAAAGTGAAAAACAGGACGATATTCTATAAGCACTAAAATAAGAGAATACAGGTTCATAGGACGGTAAGGTTATTCGTTGAGAGCCAGTGTATAAAGTGAAATGGACCTGAAAGGAGGAGTAGAGCTTCTGTGATGAAGAGGAGTAGAGAGATGCAAATAAATAAATGATGAATGGAGAATACCTGGCGTGTTTAGAGAGCACCAAGCATCACAGTTTCATTGAGATAGCAGAGTCATGGGAAAAAGTAGGAGACAAATGTAGACACAGGCAGTGATCAAATTATAAAGGCCCAACTGAAGAGTCTGGAAGTTACTCTGAATGCAGTATGAAGCCTGCATTTTCATCAAAAACCATAGCAGGAAGGCAGCATCCTGTGTTCAGGGATGCTTTGTGGCAGGGGCTTGCAGGAAAAAGGAACATAGGGAGAAGTGGGAGAGGGGATCCGCTAAGTAGATGGCCCTACACCCAGTGTGCCTGGGACAGTCAGGTTTAAACCTGGTGTCCCAGAGTAATTATTAATCGTGACCCCTCTTCCTGTCAATGCGATAGTGAAAGCATGCAGGGATAGGTGAAGTTCCCAATTGATTCATCACCCATTGAGTTGTATGATTGGGACTTTGGAGTTACAGATCACATTTACAAAGCTTCCTTTGAATATGCTCAGCTCTGGGGGGGGGGGGCAGTGTGGGATGCCCTAAGTCACCTTCCTGCGTTACCTCTCTGAATTGTGATCACAGAGTTATCACAGAATCTGCCTGCTGAGTAGGAATTGCCTTTACAGTACCTTCCATTCCTAGAAGGGGGAAAGCAACTCAGATAAAACAAATGTCCATCCAAATATATCCCATTAATGCTCAAAATCCTTTCCACTTCAAGCGTCCCAAGTCAGGTATTTCCTCTCGGCTTTAGACGCAGGTTCTTTATCATGTCGGACAACATTCTTCTCAAGATTTTTGTGTCCCTGGCTCTCCCTTACAGGAGCTCAGCAGCTGACAGTTTACCTTTCTTACCTCCCAGCCTGTAGCTTTCTGTGACCTAATTGGGAACCTTTGCTTGATGTGCTGTGGGATATAGAAATTATGAAGTGCTCTGTAGTTTTAACATTTAGGGTATATGGTTATGAAAAATTGTGGATAAATGTATATGTACATAAACACATACATGTATGTATATATTTTTGAATTTTGAAAATCAGTTTTATTTACAAATACTCCATATCTACCAAGCATACACTCTCCCTATAGTCACATTTATAGTTACAGTCATAGTTATTTGTGTTATATATTTAAATCATATATTTATATATATTTACACATATGCATTCAAGACAATGCAGTGGTTAAATAGTCAAGCTTTGAAATTAGACAGGCCAGAGGAGCTCTCATCTATTAAGTGGGAACAATACCTACCTCATAGAGTTCTTGTAAGGATTAAATGAGATGATTATAAAATGCTTTAAAATGGTGTTTGCATGGATTAAAAAAAAAGACTCGAAAGATATATACCTAATTGTTAAGACAGCTCTAAGTGGTTTGTGGAATTTTGAAAAATTGTTACCTTCTTTCTTCTTACCTCATTTTTTTCCTAGAATTTCTTGAAGGTTATCCTTTATAAAAAGACGAATGAAAATAAAAATTATTATCATGAAAGTTTTTGTTAAGAAAATGAGTTTCTTAGAATAGCATCTGTCAATAGGGAAAAAATTTGTGCATGCTTATTAGTGAGTTTTTTTAGTTCAAAATTCTCAGTTCATGTGTTTCTCATCTGGGGCTTTTCCTTCAGGTCTGCTTGAAGCCCATTCTTACCTGTTCCCCTTTCAAAGAAGACAAGCTCAGTGGTCCATTATGCTAGGACCATTTTCACCCAACCTTGAATTCCTGGCAGGCATTGGGTCTAAATGTGGGACCCAGTATTTTTATAGATCGTTTGGCCTTTTCTTCATGCTTATTCTGCCCCATCATTTCTTCTAAGAACTAGCCTTCCCCTGATCACTAGACTAAAAGACTTTTCAAATACAATGGAAATGTCCCACTAAAGCATATTTTAATTAAAATCAAATCAGGAGCTAATAGCAAATTGAGGTGACTGTGTTGGGATTCCTTTAGGTC
The DNA here is from genome assembly GCA_004027955.1 of Chaetophractus vellerosus. Taxonomy (NCBI): domain Eukaryota; kingdom Metazoa; phylum Chordata; class Mammalia; order Cingulata; family Chlamyphoridae; genus Chaetophractus; species Chaetophractus vellerosus. Next base: position 593 of record PVKH010038189.1, on the reverse strand, counting down.
TAAATCGAGTACCCGCTGACTATGGGGCTTTTGGGTGATCCTAGCAAATGTGTAGATGGCTAACAAATATAATGTTACTACACTTACCCAAATATTTGCACAATCTTTTCTCCTTTTATTCACGACATCAGTCTTAAATTGTCTATTATGTCATTTTACGTATTAGAAAATGGAGAGGTAATACAGTATTTGTTCATAATCTTCAAGAGACAGATTAGCTGAGAGAAAAAAAGTAACTCCAAGCCAAATTCAGTCCCTGCCTCATTTGCATTGAGTTTCTCTGGAGCCCATGTTACAGGGTTAACAGGATGATAGAATTGCTTTAATTCAGCCTTGTAAACAAAAGAAGAAAAATTGGTTTAAAAATCAGAAAATTGGTGCACTTGGGAGGCCGTATGAGTCTTTTCTTCAAGCTTGTTCACTGGATTCCTGTATCTCTCATCTTACACCATTTCATTGTTGGCTTGAACAAGTCACTTTTATAAATTAGCATTCACCTGTTATCCAACCATCTTTGGAAAGTCCTTTAGTTCATAGACTAATGGAATTTTGTAGCTAGAAAGAGCCCTGGAAGGTTTCCCTTCTCAGTTTAC
>PVKH010038188.1:0-11358 GCA_004027955.1 Chaetophractus vellerosus | reverse complement strand
TATCCAGTGATCTACTTGACACTTCTGCATTACAGTCTAGTCAACATCTCAATCTCAACCTGTCCAGTTAAGACTCCTGATTACTTTTTAACCAAATTTTCTCTTCCTCCAGCATTTCCTAACAGTAAATGTGAATTACATCTTTCCATTTGCTCATGCTAAATATTGCAGCCAGTCTTTCTTCTCTTCGTCTCAGACTTCACAGTCAATCAAGAAATATATGTTTTTTTCTCAAAAAAACATTGCTTCTCCATTGCTACCACCCTGGTCTAAGCCAGCATCTTTCTCCTGTATTATTCAAATAGCTCCTACATGTAATTCCTACTCTATCCCTTGGCCCTATACAGACTACCATCCAGAGTAATCTTTCAAAATGTAAGATAGATTATGTTATTCTTCGGTTTAAAAAAATGCAATATTTTATTCCAGTATGAGTAAAATGTAAAATTCTTACAAAGACTTTTAAGGCCCTTAACTTTCTGGTTTCCCTATTATTTATATAACCTAATTTGCACATTTCTCTGTTGCCCACTCCATTCTAGACAAAGTGATTTCTGTACTGTCCTTCAACAATATCAGGTCCACGTCCACCTCAGGGCCTTTGTACTCGCTCTATTTTGGGCCTGGAACATTACTTTCTCAGATCATCACTTGTTGTACCACTTCGCTGGCCTCAGGTCTCTGCTAAAAGACCTCCTGAAGAACTGTTATTCTCTGAGACCTCCCTTACCAGCTATCTAAAATTCCTTTTCCCAGTACTCCCTAATACCCTTCCTGATTTATTTTTCTTCATAAAATGCATTTCTTTTGACATACTATATATCAGCTTATTAAATTTATCATCTGTTTCTTCCAAATGTAATGTAAGCACTATGATGGAAGAAATTTTTTACCTGACTTTTCCACTGTCATATACCAAGTGCCTACTTTAGTACCTGGCATATAGAAGATGCTCTTTGCCAAATGAATGAATGAATGATACTGAATCATTAAAGGCTAGGATGGCAACAGTGTAGACATTGTTATCAGGCTAAGGAACTAAAATTTTATATCTTACAAAACTATCCACTCTTCTTCATTTCTAATGTGTTCATCATTTGTCACTCCTAAAATTTACTCCAAGCTTTTTTTTTCCTCACTCACCACAAAACTACTCACATCATTTTATTTCTAAAATAAAAACCTGACCATATAACTCATAATCTTAAAGCCTTTTATTGGTTTCTTATTTTCCAGTAGATTAAGTCCAAATTTCTTTTGTTATACCTAACCCAAATAAGCCTGTCTAAGGCATCATTCTGGAAAGTTATTTTTCACTAAGTTTGCCACCAGTATGTATCAGAATATTTATCATATAGTATAGGAAACTGCATACCTGTTCTCAATTCATAGTACTACCCTAATGAGTTCTTTGACTCAATTGTTTATCTTCATATCCAATAAAACTTTAGTTGAGGATTGAAACTATGAAATGGAAATTCAGTATAGCTTTATTTAGCTAACTGTACAATTATAAGCAACCATTAATACAATACAATGCATTTCTGATCTTAATTGTTAGTGACTGGTAGAAATGTTTAGCTCAGTGTGGTTAAGGAAAATTTCTATTCTGAGCCAAATAAAGTTTTTTCTTTCTTTTTTCCTTTCCTCCCTCCCTCCCTCCTTCCCTCCCTTCCTTCCTTCCTTCTTTCCTCCCTCCCTCCCTCCCTTCCTTCCTTCTTTCCTTTCCATTCCTCTTCAGTTTGCCCCACCCTTCTTTGGAATCATTGTGTTTTTTCTGGAGGCTGATTCTTTGCCTCAGGATTCTAATTTCTATATGCAAAATAATCTCAATCCTTACTATAAAATACAGTTTTTTTTAATTATTTTGTATTGGAGGATTTACTTTCTTCCAATGCCAACTATTACATTCTTACCAACAATTTTATTTACCATCTGGGGACAGCTCTTATAATTTCATGATACTGTGGCACTAATTTTTGTCTCTTTAAATTGAATTCATATTTCCCTCTACACACTACTTTACTATCCCTAATAGAACCCTTGTCTCTGGAAAACCTTTCATCTTTTCTAAAACACTGGGCATTGTAGTGTTTCATTATCTTCACAGGTGAATATTTTGTTTGTTTGTTTAGAAGGCACCTGACTCTTTAAGGTTCATTTCCATTATTTAAAAAAAGTAATGCTGAATACCTATCTGGCACTGCCCTTGTATTCTTCCTGTATTCATTATTTACAATAACTCTACTGGTACTCTTAAGGGATTGTGCTCATTAATCTCTAGCATTTGGCACAGACTGAACACATAATAAGCACCCAAAAATATTTGTTAAATTATCCCGTAAAAAAATATATATATGGAGTTTTTGTCACCAGTAATTGCAGACTACAAAATTGAAACCAAGATTCTTACTTAGGATAATTAGAAAAGAGGTACAAAAAAAAAAGAAAAAGAGAAAATCTGCTTAAAGACATGAGAGAATTATCAAGATGCTGAAGAATTTCAGACTGTATCTTAGGGAAGACCAAGAACTCGGAAACTGAGCCAGTGTTTGATCCCTGCTTTTTTTTATTTTGGAAGGAACAGTTAATAGGCCAAGAAGCCAAGTAGCTTCTTACTTAGCCAATGGCTAAGGCACCTAAAAAAGATGTGCAAGTTCTGCTAAGGTGGGTGATGGGCAGGAGGGAGATAACCCAAGCAAGGGACTGGAATAGGCACAACACAAAAGACAATATTCAAATTGCCAAAGGGCAAACTAAAAGCACCATGAGTTAACAACACATTCCCCCTAGATTGGCCAAAATTTAAAAGCTGAAAATAAAACTTTTGACAAGAATGGGTAACAATAATGCTCTAGCTGTGGGTGTTAATTGGCACACCTACTTTGGAAAACAGTTTGAGTTTATCCACTGAAGCTGAAGATTTGTAACCCAGTGACCCAAAATCTACTCGTGGTATATACCAACAAGATACATACACAAGTTCACAAAGAAACATACAGAAGAAGGTTCATCACAGCACTATTTGTAATAGCCCCAAACTGGAAACTATCCTAATATTTATTCAGAGTGAAATGGATAAACAAATCTTGATAGCCATAAAATGAATTACTATATAGCTGTGAAAATAAATGAACTACAGAAACATGCAACTACTTGAGTGAATCTCAAAATGCTGAGTGAAAAAAAAATAACAAAACAATACATTTCATATTGTTCTATTTAGTGAAGTTCTAAACAAAAGAAAAACTAAACCATAATGTTTAGTAATATAATCAAGGAAATAATAATAAAAGTCAAAATAGTGATTACCTTTACAGGTAGAAGTTAGGGGTAGTGATTGCAAGGTGCCTGAGGCATGCAGATAGAATTCTAGTGCTGGAACTGAATGGTGGGAACAAGGATGTTTGCCTTATAACAGCACAGTTTTGTTTTGTACACTCTTTTATACATGTTTTATACCCTGCCCCAAATAACTATTTATGGAAAATAAAGAGCTATTGGAATTTTTTAAGAAAAGCAATTATATATGATAGAAACAAAGAATAATTATCTATTTCAAAGATTGGTAGCAATACCCAGGTCATCATGAGAGTATAATCCTTGTTTGTTTTTTGCTTTTGTTTTTGTTTTCTTCTAGGACTTCACCGTACTCTCTTTTCATGCGGAAATAAATTAAGGGAGGGAGAGAGGGAAATTATTCTTAGAGTACGTCAAATCCTGTGTCTAATGATCTTAGTCATAAGTGTGGCATCAGAATGGGAGAAAATGTTGCATTCAGAAATGTGTTAGAACTTTTCTAAGATCACACACTCTTCATTGACTCACACCTATCCTACAAGGTATATTTTGTAAACTATGGCCATATTTTAAATACAATATAATTTCCCTAAATCTTTCCTAAAATGACCTGCATGTGATAATATCTCTCTAATCCATAGAAAGTTAGACGGAGTCAAGCAGGAGAGTCACATGCTTTGTTAAACACTAGTTTCTGAAACGTTTGATTGCTTGATTTGATTTGTGTGATATTTATTCTTCCAGACTATATTGATCATACGATAGCTAAAATTTCAAAATTCAAAGAAAATGCATGCGTAAATTTTTAAATTAGGCCTTTCCTTGATCCAAGTGCCCACAGTTTTATGGATTAAAGAGAAGCAACTTTATATGTCATTTAAAGTTGCTACCATCCGACAGTAAAATATTATGTCCATAAAAATTCAATGCTTACCTTTACCCTAATTTTTGTATAATTTTATATTGCTTTTAGGTAATCCATGACATAATCAAGCAAAATTTCTAAGTCCATAATTTTCACGTTTTCTGCCATAGCAGAACTTTAATAATGAGAACAATAAGATGAGAACAATAATAATTTTTAAATGTTGATATGCCTCTAATATAAGTCTGGCACAGTTTCAGCTTGTTCTCTTCCCACCATAACAAAAGTACTTTAAAACTCAGACCATGAATCTAGTTAATTATAATGTGACTCCTTAACAAATCTTTAGCCAAGATCATCTTTGTAATAATTTAACCCAAAATGTTTATTTTATTTTCTTTCCATTCGTTTTTATTAAAGTCCAGTGGTTTTGAATGTCTTCAAATCTCTCTAAATTTTATCTCATCTCCAAATGTTATGATAATCTGTGACAAGATGTTAGGTGTCTTAGTGTTTGTTATAATTTTTCTGAATTATCTGGAAATACCTTCTTTATGCAAACTGAATATTGAAACAAGCAAGTATGGTGCTTAAAAATGTTAGATCATTAAAGATGAACTATTTAATAATAAAACATAAAATTAAATTCACATTACTGGTCTTTCAGAATATACAAAAATTATTGAAAAATATTTTTTCAATATCATATCACAAGAGAACAAATTTTAATATTTAGTGGCAAAGGAGATTTGAACTTTACAAATTGTTAACTCTTCAACCACAGAAATATTTTATCCTATTAAAATAAAACACAAATATTCTTTTTTAAATAAACTTCAGTCTATTCAATAAAATTTCACATTTCTTTGTCTTGAAATCATATTTTGCTTCACAGGTCAGAATATCTTATATCCCCACAGAAGGGGAGATATCCCCTGAATATTTCATAGCAGTTAAATATTCTCAAATTTTGGATCTTTTAAAAGTCACACAAACACCAATTTATTTAGTAAGTTATATGAAAATCCATCATCTTTGCATGAAAACATCAAATCTGAATTTAAAGAATTTAAGGTCCAGTTATTAATAAAAGGTAAAGAATCAACTGATTCTTAAAATAATTTAAGAAACAGCACAAGAATTACTATGGTAAATTTGAAAAAAAAAAAAAAAAAGGCCACAAATTCCTCCTTTCTCTGTATTCATGACCCTCTATGCTGTGGCTGCAGCTCTTTCTGCCAAGAGGCAGAGTTGATTGCTCACCCTTTAACCCCTTAATTCTAGGCCTGGCTATGTGAATTACTTTCCTCTATAGGACATTAGAAAATTTGACCCAGGTAGATGCTTAAACATACTTAGGCATTGGGACTACTCCTCTCTTGCTGCTCTTTAAGACCCTAAGACCACCACACAAAAAAGGTCAGTCAGTCTGCTAGTGTTTAAGAGGCTATATGGAGCAGAGATGAACCGTCTGAGCTGAGATCAAACAGCTCTGCTAGACCAAACAGCAGAGCTATGACAGAAGCGTGCTAAATGACCCAGCCCCAACCAAGGCATCCCACAGAAAATGACCCATCTAGCTTACCCAGAGGATTGTGAAAATTGTAAAGGCTTGTTTCTTGAAACGCCTTACGTTTTAGAGTGCTTTGTTATGCAACAAAGCAAACCGATACAGTTAATAGAAGAGTGTGGGAGTTTAAAAGACAGATCAGTATTCTAAATGAGAATATCATGGAAATTTTCTGAAGGAATGTGGCATTGTGAGTTCAGTCATGAAGACTGGGTAGAATTTTAGGAGGTAAAAATGAGAAATAGCCATACAAATATAGTCAGCTGATCTTTGACAAAGGGACAATGGCAATTCAACCGAGAAAGAATGCACTTTGTAACAAATAGCACTGGAAGAACTGTATGTCCATATGCATATGCCAAAAAAGAAACCTAACCACAGACCTTACACCTTACATAAAAATTAATTCAAAACGGATCATAGACTTAAGTGTAAAGTGCAAACTATGTATAAAATTTCTTGGAGAAAATCTACATGGCCTTGTGTTTGGTGATGAGTTTTTAAAAACAATACCAAAGGACAATCAATGAAATAAAATACTGGCAAATTGGACTTTAAAAATTAAAAACTTCTTCTCTGCAAAATACTCTTTAAAAAATAAGTCTCAGACTGGAAGAAAATATTTGCAAAACACATTTCTGATAAAGAATTCAAAATATACAAAGAACTCTTAAAGCGCAACAATCTTAAAACAAACCAATTGAAAGATTGGCAAAAAATCTAAAGAGACACCCCACAAAGAAGATATACAGGCGGCAAATGACCATATGAAAAGTTCTCCATATCATTTGTCATTAGGAAATTGAAAATTGAAAAGACAAGATACCCTACACCCCTATTAGAATGGCTAAAACCCCCCAAATTGACAAACTTAATTGCTGGTGAGGTTGGAGAACAAAGGAATTCTCATTCATTGCTGGTGGAAATAGAAAATGGTACTACCACTTTAAAAGCCAGTTTGGCAGTTTCTTAGAAAATTAAAATCGTCATGACCATACAATCCAGCATTAGTGCTCCTAGGTATTTACACAAATGACTTGAAAACGTATGTCCACCACAAAACATGCAAATGCATATATATATATATATCATCTTTATTCACAAAACTGGAAGCAACCAATATTTCCTTTAATAGATGAATGGATATCTTTATGATAGGATATTATTCAGTGATAAAAAGAAATAAGCTGCCAATCCATGAAAAGATATGGATGAATCTTAAATGCATATTTTTCAGTGAAAGAAGCCAGTTGGAAAAGCTGTATGACATTCTGAAAAAGGCAAAATTATAGAGATCAGTGGTGGCCAAAGTCTCCAGAGGAGGAAAGAAATGATTTTGTTGTTGTTGTTGTTGTTGTTGTTTTTTATTTATTACATATCCCCCCCTTTCTGCTTGCTCTTGCTGTGTGTCCATTCTTCTGTGTCTTTCTATGTCTGCTTCTTGTCTCCTCCCATCTTTGCGGCGACCCGCCAAGTCGGCCCTCCGTGGAGGAGGCTCACTCCGTTCGAGGGTGGCTCCATTCCGTTTTTCACGGGCGGCTCCGCTCCATGTTTTGCGGGCAGCAGTCCTCCATGTTTTTGCAGGCTGCCAGCTTCCGCAGTTCGCAGGCAGCAGCTCCGCTTTTCACGGGTGACTTTGCCATGCCCGTGGGGGCTCTGCCCTGCCCGTGGCGGCTTTTGCCCCGCCCATGGTGGCTTTGCCCCGCCCACGGCGGCTTGCCTTTCTCAAGGCTGTCTGCCCGCTCAGAGAGGTCCCCGGGAACCGAACCCGGGACCTCCCATGTGGTACTCCAGCGAGCTCTTTATCCACTGAGCTATCTAGCCGGGCCCAGAAAGAAATGTTGAAAGATTGAAAATGTAAAGCCTAGGGACTTTTTAGGGTGGTGAAACTATTCTGTGTAACACTATAATAGATAATACAAGACGTTGAGCATTTACCTAAACTGATAGAACTTTCGAGCACAAAAAATATACCATAAAATAAGCAACTTTTTAAAAAATCATGTAGGAGGTTGGGGTACTCCTGGATGAAATGCTGAATGTGACAAAAGAATCCCAATGTATTATAAATGTATGAGACGATGTCTCTTAAGGGGTATTAGGATAAGGTATTGACCTAACTAATTCTGGAAATTAGCAGAATCTGGAAGAAAAAAGGCAAAAAGAACTTTACATAAGCACTATACTCTCGTCAATAAAGGTGATTCTCATGGGGTTCTGAATTACCAATCCTGAAACCTGAAATTGAACAATTAAGTAATTGGATGGCAGATGTTGAAAGCCATAATTCTCAATATGGACTAGGAGGTTCCAGATAAGTGGGAGGAAGAAACTAGAATTGATCCATGTGGTAATGTAATAGAGTTGGAAACATCAGAATGAACTAATGTTTAGCTAAATATGCATACAGATGGTTACATATAAAAATATTTATAGATATGCATGTATTCTTGGGTAAAGATATTCAAATATACCTCCTTGCTCTGTCAGCTGAAAGGGCCTTGAAGCAAGCACATCCCAGTAACAATGAGCACTCCTAGTTCCCAGATCTTAGTTTCAATAACATTCTCCAATAAAATTAACCAGGGTACCTTGGAGAAATGTCTTATTCTAGCACTGAGATAGTAAATACATGAGATGAGCATCTAGCTAGCATTGTATAAGTGAGGGAAAGTAAAAAAGTGCTCAATGTATTCTAGAGTGGGTTCTCTCTCTTCCATCTCTCTTATACACATGCACACACAATGATGGGAGTCAAAGGGATATAGGAGTCAAATGAAAGAACTCCAATGGCTGAAGTTGGAATAATTTGAGCAACAAAATAAATAAAGCAGTAATAGATTAAAACCCAAGGTATAAAATAAATAGTATTCATGTTTATATGGATAAATTGTTGTATAAGTAAATAAATAGGGGAAAATAGACAAATCTCCCAAGCAGAAAAATTCCAAATACAGATACTCCATCTTTAAGGAGGTGAAGCATAACTCTTCACTCACTCTAAGTTTGGGCTGTGCATGGTAAATTTCTTCCAAAGAGTATAGTATGCAAAGGAAGAAAAAAGGAGTACTTTACAATAAGGAAATTTGCCAATACTGCCTCAGCCAGGAGATCAAGGTTAACATCAACAATGATAAGTCATTTTGATAGTATCTACCTTTAATATGATGTGATAAGTATGGTACTTTACCTCTGTGGTATCCCTCCCCAAAACACATTACCTCAGTCTAATCATGAGGAAAACATTACAAACTTTCCAATTTTAAGAGTCTACAAAATACCTGCATAATAATCCTCATATTTTCAAAATCATCAAAAAACAAGGAAAGTCTGAGAAATCACCACGACCAAGAGGAGCCAAAGGAGACATGGCTACTAAATGTAATGTGGTATCCTAGACAGAATCCTGGAGCAGATAAAGACACTAGGGGAAAACAATCAAAATATAGATAAAGTATGAGACTTCAGTTAAAATTAATAGTTTATTAATCATGATAAATAATTAAAATTAATTAATAGTTAAATAAGTATTAAAGTTAAAATTAACGAATTAGTTCATTAATTATGATAAATGAACCATATTAAGCTAAGATATTAATAATAGGGGAATCTCTTTTTACTATCTTCACAATAATTCTTCAGCTGTAAAGCTCTTCTAAACTGAAATGTTCATTTAGGAAAAGATGTATAGATAATCCCAGACCCACATTAATTATAGCAAAAGGTCTGGAGACAAGCATATGAGGGATGTGTTAATTGACTATCTGAAGTTGAGATTATTTGGGGATATATTATGTTTGAGGAATTATCAGTGTATCCAAATTAGAATTCAAGGATAAAATTAATAAGTTAGGAGCAATATTTAAGACAGAGGTCAAGATTAGAGATAAAGAATTTGAATTTATCAGAATAGAGAAGAATTAGAGGTAGGTGAGATAACAGAGTTCAGTGAGCAAAGGAAAAGAATTGCTTTCTTTGGTCCATTGGAAGGAAGAGAGCTTTTGAAAGATCCAAAACGGCAGGAAAGAAAAGTAAAACTAGAATGACAAAGGGGCACAGAAGGGAAGAGAGAAAGGAGTTAAGAAAAAGAAGATGCTGGCCCATGTCATGAGCTGCTGAGCGGTTAAACAGGATAAGCTTTGTGAGAAATGGGTAATGCAAAGGCCATCGGGTCATTGGTATACTAAGAGAACAATTTCACCAGACTGGTGAAGTGGAAGCTTAAAGCAAGGAATTAGGAGTGAACAGAAACTGAGGAAGATTAGAGAGCAATGTAGTAAAGTGGTAAGAGTTTTGGAAAGCATAAGTTAAATGTTTGCTTCTCAAACTGTCCCCATGGGCCAGCTGCGTCAGCATCACCTGGGAGCCTGCTGTAAACATGGAAATTCAGGCCCATGTCAGATATAGTTAGTCAGAATCTGCATTTTATCAAGATCCCTTGGTGATTCAAGTGCACTTTAGAGTTTGAGAAGAGCTGGTTTATACTGCTCTTTCAAAAAGTTTGGAAACATAACTTGGAGAAAAACATCAGAGCGTAAGTGAGAAATGGATTTTAGGATTTTTTTTTTTATTAGAGGAGAGGACATATGAGCATATCTGCATGTGAGAAGAAGGAGCCAGCAGGGAGGCAGAAGGCATGAAAGAAAAGAAAACATGGCCTAGAATAATGCCCATAATATTACTCATCATAACTGTACTTTCGCATCTTTATTCATCGTCTCATGACTATTTCTTTCATCTGGGTCTTTGCCATTTATTCTGTGAGTGCTGAAAGAAAGGGAGCTCACCAAATCTCTTGACATAGGTCATCCAAAGTCTTCTATAAATTCTCCTAAACTTTGATTTCTCCTCCAATGCCTGAAAATAAGGTCACTGAACAACTGTTTGTATAAGGAATGAAAGTTCAATAAAAAATGTTTTTTAACTTTAATGGCACCTTATTAGCATTAACTAGAGAAGCATAAAAAAAGACAGTTATTCTGTTTGAACTCTCCTTATAGAATGTACTTTGGTGTCCAACTTTCCCAACTAATTGTAATCTTTTATGAATCTCTAGAGAGACTTACAGATCTGTTCTAATTAGCTAATTAGGGGGGCAGTAGTGTGTTTTGGGAGTGCCTTCCAAGAGAAGGTTTTTAGTATCTCCTGGAATTTTCTGTAAGTGAATTTTAATTAACAAGATAATATTCATAATGTTCCTATGACGATCTGAGGAGCACAAAGTTTAAGAAAAAGAGCGTTTGCAATGAGTATCCATTGATATGCCAATGGCTTCACATAGGGAAAGGTACAAGGATCTCTGCCTTAAGACCTGGGAAACAAAAGTCATCAGCTATTAGTTCTGTGACTGTGAACTGGTTATATTCTTTTCTAAGCTTCAGTGTTCTCATCTGTAAAATGGGGAATTTCAACTATATAAGAATTAGCAAACTTGGAGCCCTGGAATCAGATGTAGTACACATGGGTGTTTTAACTTTCAGTATTTTATAATTGAGCACTTTTAAAATAGGTAGATTTATGGGAAGCAAATGTGGCTCAAGCAATTGGGCTCCCATCTACCACATAGGAGGTCCAGGATTCTAGTCACAGGAGTTCCTGGTGAAGGCAAACTGGCCCGCGCAGA
>PVKH010038187.1:0-11360 GCA_004027955.1 Chaetophractus vellerosus | reverse complement strand
CCGCCCACGGCGGCTTGCCTTTCTCAAGGCCGTCTGCCTGCTCGGAGAGGTCCCCGGGAACCGAACCCGGGGCCTCCCATGTGGTACACCGGCGAGCTCTTTATCCACTGAGCTATCTAGCCGGGCCCAAATTACAGGTTTAGTTACATCTTAGCCTTTCAGACCATACAGAATGGATATTCTGTGCTCAACTGCTAATAAATTCAACAAATATTTACAAAACTATACATTAGTCTACTTACTTAAGTTTGGTTTCTTTTCAGTGACGAACCAGTGGCAGATATTGAAGGCCATACAGTGCGTGTGGCCCGGGTAATGTGGCATCCATCAGGACGTTTCCTGGGCACCACCTGGTAAGCCATCCTGTATCATTCTGTCCAAATAAGCCTGTAAGCCTGTGTCATCTGGTTAGCCCTTTATAGCTACCTGCCAGGAAAATTTTTAGAGCAGAGTTCTTCAAGTCAGATTTTCTTGAACTGCAGTGAAACCGAATTAAAAGAGGGTACATGATATGTTTAGGAATGAGTGTATTTGCTTTTAAATTGCAATTAATCTGAAATTTCAAAGTGACTATTGCCAGAATAACAAACAACAGAATGGATATATCTTAAGTATATAGTTTGATCAATTTTGACAAATGCGTACACCCGTGTGACCCACACCCCTATACTATAGAGAACATTTCCAACACATCAGAAAGTTCCTTCATTCCCCTTCCCAGTCATCTCCCCTTCCAAAGCTGATCTGATTTCTGTCATCATAAATTAATTTTGTTTATTCATACTCTGTGAACTCATTTGTGTCTGGCTTCTTTCACTTAGCATAACATTTTTAAGATTCATTGATGCTTTATGTATCAGTAGTTCCTTTTTATTGCTGAAGAGTATTCTATTGTATTACTATACCACATCTTATTTGTGCATTCTAAAACTTGCAAATGGTTTTCCAAAGTGGTTGTGCCATTTTACATTCCAAGAATTCTGATTGTTCCACATCCTTGGCAGCCTTTGCAGTTGCCAGGCTCCATCATTTTGACCAGTCTACTAAGTATGTAGTTGTACCTCATGGTTTTACTTTCCATTATTCTCATGATTAATATGTTGAGTACTTTGTCATATGTTTATTGACCATTCGTATATCTTCTTCTATGCAGTATCCAGATGCTTTGCCCATTGTTTTTTGTTGTTTGTTTATTTATTTTGCTTATTTGGCCCTTTTTTCCCATATGGATAGCCAGTTCCACCACTATTTATTGAAGAGACTTTCCTTTCCCCAGTGAATTGCTTTGGTACCCTTGCTGAATTTCATTTGATTCATATATGTGTGATTTTATTTCTATACTCTGTTCTGTTTCACTGATCAGTTTTCTTGTTTGATTTTTATATCCCCACTGTCCAATTTAGCGCCCAATAAGTGAATAATTGCTTGATGAATGAAGGAACATAATGGAAAAGGGGAAGAAAAGCAACAGAATCTTTGCTGGGCCAGTCTTGGGGAATTCTGTTCTTAAAATAGCCAATGCATTAGATTTACAGGAAGTCCATGATTTCTCAGTTCATACCTAAAACAAATAAGCTTAATCATTGAGGTACTGTGTTTACCAGAAAGGAATTTCTTGTTTATATGCTTAAATGAATAGTTTGAGAAGCATAATGTGTTAGTTATAACTATGTACTTTGTACTCTGTAGGAACTTAGGAAATATCTGCTGGTTAATTGTTTGAGTTTTCCTTTTAGCTATGACCGCTCATGGCGCTTATGGGATTTGGAGGCTCAAGAGGAGATCCTGCATCAGGAGGGCCACAGCATGGGTGTGTATGACATTGCCTTCCATCAAGATGGCTCTTTGGCTGGCACTGGGTAAGGCCTCTTCCACACAGCCAGGGGCAGCGCAGTAGTCCCACCTCTGAAGTACACCTGCTTCCATCAAGAACAGGATTCAAGATGTTCATTTATAAATTATCTTCTCAGGGGACTGGATGCCTTTGGTCGAGTTTGGGACCTGCGCACAGGACGTTGTATCATGTTCCTAGAAGGCCACCTGAAGGAAATCTATGGAATAAATTTCTCCCCCAATGGGTAAAATAAGCTTACCAAATGAGGGGCAGAAAGGGTTCTTGGTAAAAAGTAGTCTTTGTTTCTAACTTGGATACCACATCTGATCCACAGCTACCACATTGCAACTGGCAGTGGTGACAACACATGTAAAGTATGGGACCTTCGGCAGCGGCGTTGCGTCTATACCATCCCTGCCCATCAGAACTTAGTGACTGGCGTCAAGTTTGAGCGTAAGCTTTCCTCCTGTTTTAGGTCAATGACAAGGCAGACAGATATAGATTACCCTTGCATGGCACGCAGGCCAGGCTTTAGCTTAACTTTAAAGTGGTGCAGGGCAGACTTTTGGAATTTGTTAAAGGAACAAATTATTATTTCCTTCCCTCTACCATGCATTTAGACAGCTATGGCAAAGAATGCTTTTTTATTGGTAGGAAGTGAAGACGACTTCCTTGAATGCTTTACTTCCTTTTCTTTTTCCACAGAAGTTCTAAACACTGAATCCTTACTATTATTCTGAACAGGTTGTCTATTAGGGAGAGAGCCAAAAAACCTTGATCATAGTATCCATTCCCCTAAGTCTGCCTTGTGGCTGACTCCTTTTCCTTGAGGCCCAGTAGTGACACAGTAGAGGTGGGAATAGCTCCTTTTTTCAAAATAGTGTTCTAGCAGATTTTTGTGCCTCTGGTCTCTTAATCTCTTTTAAATACTTGAATCCCACAAGTAACTCTCCTCCTTTTCTCCTATAGCTGTCCATGGGAATTTCTTGCTCACTGGTGCCTATGATAATACAGCCAAGATCTGGACCCACCCAGGCTGGTCTCCACTGAAGACTCTGGCTGGCCATGAGGGCAAAGTGATGGGCCTGGACATTTCTTCCAATGGGCAGCTCATTGCTACTTGCTCATATGACAGGACCTTCAAGCTCTGGATGGCTGAGTAGGCAGGACCATGGACAAAGACTAACCTTCAGCTCTCCCTTCAGAGCCATTTTCCTCAAAAGAAAGGAATTGATGTGTTCTGTTCTATCATGTTTTTTTGCTACTTACCATGTATAGACCCTCAGTAAGAATTGAATTTCTTCAGGCAGGCAACCAGACCAGTTCCTGGGTGATGATAAACCCCTTTCATGGTTGAAAATTTAATTTTCATCTTCGGGCCCTGACATGAACTGTGTAGACATTGTCTCTATTAATCTTTTGTTTGAATGCCCTATTACCTCCCTCCCTCACCGCACTCAGGATTGTGACTGACTCCCTCCATTTTTATTTCTTGGAGCTTGGCTTTCTACAGCGTGGTACGTGCTTCAGGACTGGATGTGATCCAGAGAGCGAAATGGGTGAACTGCAGTCTGGAAACCTCCAGTAAAGAGGCACGTCTCACCATGCGCTGGTTCAGCAGTGCCTGGACAAAGCTGAGAACCTTTCCTCCACTTGTGGAGAATGGGAGCTGAAGCAGTGGACCACAGTTGTGCTGATGGTTATGCAGTAAAGAAGATTTTACCTCTTCCTGTTGAATTCATTTGAAATGCTGTCTTCATCAGGAAGCTCAAAACTGAACATTTGCCTTGTCAAAAAATGTCTTCCCTTTTGCTTTGAAGTTTGGTGACCTTTGTGTCTTCCCAAGCAAAGCCATTTTGTCAGGATTCAAAGAAATTTTTAGAAAGCAAACATGATGTCTCTCTATTGTGTGACCTTCTTTTCCATTAGTTATTAGATGGGTGTGCCCGTCATGTTGAGGTATCTGGAAAGAATCCATAGTGGATATTCCTAAACATAAGTCTTTTCTTTTTTTCTTTATTACGCACGTAGTAAAGGGTAAAATCCTATTGTAAAAACTGTCCTTTAAAGAATCATTTTGTGTAATTGAGCATTTTCTGAATCCCAGCCACTGGCCCATAGAAGTCCTGTTTTTTTGTTGTTGTTGTTTATTTGAGTTAAAATATCTCAAAAATTGCTTATTCTAGTTTCTTTCTACTTTGTAAGCACTCTGTTAATAATATAAAATAAAATAGAGGGCTGTGCGCTTTGTAGGCCAGACTACAAGTGAGCTGTATTGAGTCCCTCTAATTTCATTGGTAATATAGCAGTTATCTTCACCTCTTTCACCACAAATATACAACCACTGAACTCTAAAATTACACAAGTAAGTTCACCCAAAAACACAGGAATTTAGAAGAACGAAAAGTATACAGAGAATTCAAGAAGGGTGTACATGATGGCTCCCCCTTGAACAGTGAAAACACTTGCTGTTCCGGAGAGATTGAGAGTGGCTTTGTTCCAACTCTGCTTTGCAAACTAGGAATGTGATATGTAGTTATGTATACTGTTTAATCTGACTTCAATTTTAACCCAACACTTGCACATCCCATGTAGTTCTTAAGCTTTTGAATTCTCAGCTCTACCCTTTTTGAGCACCTCATTATTGTTTAAGCATTAATGGGTTCTATTCCTTCCAGAATTTGCCATAAAGAGAAATTATTTTCATTACTCCTTGTGAAATTTGTGTAAAATAACATTAGTGTACTATGCAATTTGGATATAGTATGCTAGTGAGGTTTTCAGTTTTCACATTTAAATTTACTGTTAGTTTCTTTAGATTGGTCACTTTGTCAAATTTTTGTTCCAAGATATTTAGAGGTAGCACTTGGGTGAAAACGTTTTATCTAAGCTTTTGCACAGAACAGTTGTCTTGTGTGACATATACATTTCTTCACTGGAAATAAACATTGTAAGAAAGCAGTTAACTGAGAAGCATGAAGCCAGTTGTGTTTTCACAATGGTGGTGAGATAGACATAGCTACCACTTAACAGCACTAACTGCCTAGACTAGGTACTCTCAGACATCTGGCTTAATCCTCACACTCTTAGAAGCTAAATAGTATTCCCTTTTTTAGAGATTAAAGTGTAAAGAGGTTAAGAAATTTGTTCAAAAAAAAAAAAAGTTTGTTGAAGGCTACCCAGCTATTAAGTGGTAGAGCCTGAATTTGAACCCTAGCCAGTCTGACAGTTTGACCTTATGAAGAGATTTAACAACCTTAGTGAGTATGTTGGCAACATTGGCCAGGCCAAATAACAAGTGCAACCAGCTTCTAGTACAAAGCCTGAGCTTTTTTCACCACTCCACCTGATAATACTGCCCTTTTGACAAGCCACTGCATCCCTTAATGCCAAATGGGTTAAAGTAATTTCACTGCTTCTACCTCATGAACTTAAGAGGGGGCCTGTGGTGCTACTCAGCAGAAGGGCTATTTGTTTTGTTAAGATTTATTTCTCCCCCCCGCCCCATTTTGCTCTCGCTGTTTGCTCTCTGTGTGTGCTTCTGTGATCTCTTTGTCTTCTCTTTAGGCAGCACTGGGAACCAATCCTGGGACTCTCCAGAGTGGTGACTGCTCAATCTCTTGTGCCACCTCAGTTCCCCGATCTGAATCTCTTATTGTCTCTTTGTTGTGTCATCTTGCTGTGCCAGGTCTCCACGTGGGCCAGCTTGCTTTTCACCAGGGAGCCCTGGGAATTGAACCCTGGACCTCCCATATGGTAGAGTCAAATCACTTGAGCCACATCTGCTTCCCCAGGAGAGCTATTTGCATTTGGGGGATAGATGATATTTTGTTGAGTGGAACTGTCTTAAGCATTGCAGTATGTCTTGGCATCCCTTACATCTGGCTGTTAAATACCAGAAGCACAACACACCCCCCTTCACTAAAGCACCAAGGATGCTCCCACACGTTTCCAAATGCTCCCTAGGAGGATGAAACTGCCCCAAAGATAGAACTACTGAATGCGAACATAGAAGATGCTATAATGTTGAGTATATCCTTCCCTAGGCAAAAGACCTCAAACCTATGACTTTGCTTATTTGGGATAGTATATCAACCACCCATTGAAAAGACTCCACCACTTAACTAGCTGGGTGTCCCTGAACAAAGAAGCTAAGTGGGCTGAGCCTCTGTTTCACCTATAAAATAGGAATGAAGCTTTTTTTTAACTCGGAGCAGGAGGTCCTAGGACAGGGGCAACTGTTCCTTCCTGAGCTTCCCCCAGCTCTTCTTTCCTTTGTCCTGAGCTGCTCTCGTCTGTTCCTCTTGGCTCTGAGAACATGGTGAGATCACTGCCTGACTGCAACAAGATTAAGTGTACAGAAATGAAGCCAATGGGGAGAGGTTGAGTCCCAACTTCAGTGTAATTATCTCTGATGGCACAAATCCGGAGGTAAGTTTTAGTCCCCTGGCAGGACACATAGGTGGCTTTCCAATTTTGTAACAGAGCATTTTTTTTTTTTTTGTCTTCACACTGGAGTTTAAAACCTTCTGGTTTTACTAAACATGAGACACACGTGTCTTGGCTGTTTTGGAATATCTGGAACATTAAGACCCCGAAGGGGTATTTATAGATACTAGTTCCACTAAGCTCACAAAATGTTATTTAGAGCAAATAAAGCTGACCCAATTTCTGGCCTCTGAAAGCGTATTCTACAAATCCAAACATAAGAAGTCTTTTCATCTTTTCATACTATGAATGTGTTTTAACCACTCTGGGATTGTTTCAGGGCCCAGAGCCATGAGGCAACTTTAAAATTGGAGAAGCACAAGTGCAGGGTTTTAGACACTGCAGAAAAGGCAACTTGTAGTGAAGCAGCAGCTTGAGCATCCAAATTCTATCTAATTTCATTGGTTCCTAGAGTTAAATGTAAAGTGAAAACCAGGGTCCCCTCACCTGCCCTGGTCTGGGACAGGAGCTAAGGTTTTGCCTCTATCCAAGGGTCTTACCTCATGAGGCTTGGGGAAGGGGAGACAACACTACCTACACCCACTCTTCTAATCAGGGTCTTTGCATCGACCAGGAGGAATAAAAGGATCTATCCTTTCAAATCCCAGATTTCTTTTAAGCCACTAACCCTGACTTCTTTCACCTAGAAACATATATACTCAAAAAACTCCATGAATGGCTCTAGAGACATCTAGACACTATAGGCAGGACAGACAATCTCAGGAGTTCGGCACCCTGTCAGTGGGCCTTACTTTGGAATATATGCTCCCCAATGTAACAAAGTTAGACTCATTTATAATTTCCCTACAAACAGCTCTTCTGCCCCTTTTATTTGAACCTATAATTAGCACTATACTCATTAAATATATGTCCAGAGACTTAAATCTTTGGTCTGTTCATGTGCCAGTTGAGCCCTGAATCTCAGCAGAGCTGCAACACCTACTCTCCAGATCACTGGACTCACCCAGGACAACAAACAAAAGGATGATAATGGCCAATGCCCATCCCAAAAAACAGAGTATCCGCAACTGCAAGCAAGACAGTTCCATCCATCTGCCCCATGGGATCTAAGCCCCCTCTCAATCAGAAACAGACATCACCAGCCCAAAATCCTCAAGACTGAGGAATGAACAAACATAAGGGGGGAATGCAAGTATGGATTAAAGTAGACATTATTCTGGAAGAATTTGTATTATTGATATAAAGGCAGTGGCCACCAGAGGTTCTGAGGGGAGGGAGAAATAAGAATAGGTATAACATGGGGCATTTTGGGGACATTAGAATTGTCCTGCATGACATTGCAATGACAGATACAGGCCATTATACATGTTGTCAAAACCTATAAAATTGTGCGGTGTAGGGAAGCAGATGTGGCTGGGTGCCTGCTTCCTACATGGGAGGTTCTGGGTTTGGTCCATGGTGCCTCCTAAAAACAAACAAACAAACAAAAAAACAAGCAAACAAATGAAAAAACCAAAAGGGGGAATGCAAGTATGGATTAAAGTAGACATTATTCTACTTATTCTACTTAAGCATTGCAGTATGTCTTGGCATCCCTTACATCTGGCTGTTAAATACCAGAAGCACAACACACCCCCCTTCACTAAAGCACCAAGGATGCTCCCACACGTTTCCAAATGCTCCCTAGGAGGATGAAACTGCCCCAAGGATAGAACTACGGAATGCACACAACAAACAGACACAGAGAGCAGACAGTGAGTGCAAACAATGGGGTGGGGGTGGGGGAATAAATAAATAAAATAAATCTTTAAAAAATAAATAATTTTAAAACTCCATAAAGACACGCATGCTGGCAAAAGATTGTCTTGTACAAGAGGCAGTTGAACGAGCATGCCCTCGCCTCTGGTAAGGGCTATCCACTACACCTGGATAGTCCTACCCTTTCTTTCCCCTAGTTCCAGCACTTGGTGCCAGCCCAATAAATGGTTGTTGAATAAATAAGTGGATGAATTAGTGAAAGCAGACCGTGTTTACTGGGGCTGGTGGCAAGACATCCAAAGAGAAAGCCTAAAAGGGGAGATAGACATTTGCCCACGGCATTGATGCTTACTTTCCAAATTTCTTTTTAGCAACACATGATAAAAAGAACAACTCAAAACAATGTGATCTGAGTTCAAGGCAGCTCCGGTGAGAAATGTGACTTGCTATTTAGGTAGGCGGGTTCCTGGATACCATTGTCCAGCCCTTTGGCACAACTTGCCGTGTCGCTCCGCAGTCATAGATGTGCTTCTAGGCCCTTCCATGACCCCATGGTTCTCAGCCACAGGTCCCTCCCCATCTTCTCCCAGCCCTTTAGCTTCCAGGGGCTCTCAGAACAGGGCCCTCTGTGTTCCCAGAAGCAAACACACGGCCTAACCGATCCCTGGATTTCAAATGAACAATACTACAAAGGAAGACAACACCGAAGAGGCTCGGCAGTCCCCACGCCCAGCAGCAAGTTGGCATCTCTTGAGCAGCAGCTGTGAAAGCCTCGGCTCCTTGGCTGGGAAAAGCGTGCTCACCCCACCCCCCAGAGGAACTGCTTGGTCCAAAAGATGGAGAAGACGAGCAGCACAGTGACGCTGAGGATGACGGCCATCAGGTAGGCGAAGATCCGGAACTGAGGGTTGCGGAAACACTCCCTCAGGGAGTAGCGGCTGGGGATGGAGACGGGCCCAGGCCGGGGGGCAGGGGCCGCGTCCTGGGGGCGCCCAGCCTGGCTCCCGGGCTCGGGGCCGAGGTCCAGCGTGTAGACCCGGGGCTGGCGCAGGAAGTAGCGGCTCTTGGGCTGGTCCTTGAGGCAGAGCTGACGGCCTTCCAGGATGACGTGGTGGGGCTCCAGGCGGAGCAGGGTCAGCATGGCGGTGTCCGTGGGCAGGTCGGTGACGGGCTGCCCCGAGGCCAGCACAGTGGGCTGGCGACACAGTGGGCACAGCAGCCGGCGCCGGGCGGGGGTCACCAGGCTCAGGTGGGCCAGGCATTCCACGCAGAAGGAGTGGCAGCAGTCCAGCACCTTGGGGGTGTGGAAGGTGTTGTTGAAGGGGTTCCAGCAGACGGGGCACTCGGCCTCGGGCTCGCGGCCTGGCGGGTCGGCCATCCTCGGACCAAACGCTGAGCGGCCACACGCCAGCTGCCCTGGCCTAGAGGGAAAGGGCACAAAGGACACAGTTAAACTCTGCCCCTGCCCTGGGCCCTAGACTAAATGTTCCGTGGGTGTTAAAAGACATTATCACCCACATTTTACAGATGGAAAAAAACTTCAGTTCAAAAGGATGAAGCGATTTGTCCCAGATCGCCCAGTTCTAAGCCTGGCCGCTCCCGCAGCCTCCCCTGCAGCAGGGCCGACCGCCCTGAATGATGAGCAGGTGCTGGAGGGAGAGGGGTGACAATGCGCCTTCCGCTCTGTGCTCTCTGCCCTCGGCTGCTCTGAGCCCACGGAGGGGGCAGGTGAGCCCCAGCCAGAGCTTTTGCTAAGGAGCAAATATTTCCTTCCTGCTACCTCAAATCCCTGACTAGAGCAGCAGTGGACTCTGTGATTTCCCTGGTCTGTCCTTCCTCCGGGAACATTCGCCGGGCCCTCCTTCCCTTCGACCCTTGGGCTGGAGGGCCAACCCTCCAGAGCCGCCTTGCCCGGTCCTGGCTTGGGGACACGGCCCTAGCCTGGCAAGGGGTCCCTGGTAAGGCTTTCCCCCTTGACCTGGAAGCCTTGGGGAGGCTGCCCCTCCCAGGTCCCCAGATCAACCCTTCCAAAGCCTCCCCTCAGGACTTGGCCTTCCTGTCTGCTCCGCCCTCCCTTGGTCTCGGGGCACCCACCTGGGCACCAGGGTGATCAGGCAGACGGCCCTTCTGAAGGGCCTGGCGTTCCAGTCTTTCCCTCGCCAGGATCCGCAAAGCTTTGGGAGACTGCCTGCTCCCCGCCAACCCCCGGGCCGTCTCCATGGCAGCGCACACGCAGCACCTGGAGCCGCCTGCCAGGTGGCCGGGCTACAGCCTGGAGCGAAGGCCACAGAGCTGCCTGGGTGGCGAGGTAGGGAGGTGGGGACCTTAGTTCCCCCAGGGAGTGGCAGCCAACTGAACCTGGAAGCCAGGAATCTACAGGATTTGGGTGGTCCCTTCCAGGCCTGGGCCGGGGAGGAGAGGGGTGACACTCTCCTTTTCCTAGACTTTACAGAGGGTAGAGGGTAAGTGAGCCTTCTGGGTTTCCCACGTCCCTGTCTCCTGGGCCCTCATTTCCTTCTGAAATAGCTGGAAACTCCTCCTCCCTCCCAGACACAAAGGGGCTGCCTCCCCTGCACTAACAGCTGTGAAATTCACCTACTTCACAGCCTAGAGGCTTTGAATAGCAGGTTCAACCACAACCAAAACATGCAAGTCTGGCTGCTTTCTGCCTTGTTGGATTTTGGTTTGGTTTTGTTTTGTTTTTTTCATATAATAAACTTTATTTTTAGAGAATTTTTTGAGTACATGAAAGTTACATTGAAAGTATAGGGGACTCCCATATACCCCAGCCCCTCCCCATGCCTTGTTCTTAGAACACAGCTAGCCAGCCTGGCTGGCACTGACCCCAAATGTCCCACCCAACCTTGGGCAGGGGGGTTGAAAGGGAGGAGTTAGGCGGGAGGCGCCCTCCAGCCCAGCTCCCCCACTTCATCCACAAACAATGGGCTTGTACCTGTTTCTTATATAGGTCATCTGACTAATCTGGAAAGTGGAGCTTTGGGGTGGAGGGACGGACATTGGCTTTGCAGATGGGAGATGAGAGGTGATTCACCCAAGTTCATCCAGCTAGTTAATGGTGACACTGGGACCCGTGTCTTCAGACTCCCAGCCCACCACCCCCAGAACGTAGGGGCATCTGCTCAGTCCACCTGCCGGCTGTGCATTGTTAGAGAGATAGTAGGCATCTGCATTTTATCGGCAGATTCCTCGTGGCCTAATTCTCTCGTGGTAGGAATCCAGGAACAGGTGTCCGGGGAAGGTTCTGCGTCAGTGAGTCTCCCTTGTGCCCCTGGTGTGACATCATCTCCCCTGCCAGAGA
>PVKH010038186.1:0-11362 GCA_004027955.1 Chaetophractus vellerosus | reverse complement strand
TTTTCACAGGCGGCTCCGCTCCATGTTTTGCAGGCAGCAGTGCTCCATGTTTTGCGGGCTGCCCGGCTTCCGAGCCTCGCAGGTGGCAGCTCTGTGTTTCACGGGTGACTTTGCCATGCCCGTGGGGGCTCCGCTTTTTGCCTTGCCCACGGCGGCTTTGCCCCGCCCATGGCGGCTTGCCTTTCTCAAGGCCGTCTGCCCGTTCAGAGAGGTCCCCGGGAACCGAACCCGGGGCCTCCCATGTGGCACACCAGCGCTCTTATCCACTAGCCAGCCCCTCCATTTAAATCTTAATACTTTTGTTGCAGCAACCTGGACATAAGGAAAATTGAAATGTGTCAATTGAACTAATCTCATTTTCCCCCTCCATACTGGTTTATTGTTGTATATCATTCATAGATGAATAATTTGAGACTCTTTGTCTAAAGCAGCTATGATCTAGAAAAAATCCACTAGCTGTTGGCCATGTCCAATTGTTTTGGTTTTAAACGTTTTTACAAAATATATTTTCAAGGAATGGACAGGTGGGGGCAGATAGGCTGCATAGGGAAAGCAATATTCTTATTGCTCTCTTAGAACAGACTACAGTTTCTAATGCTCAACAAAATCTTGGAGGTGTACCATAGTTAGACCGAAGAGAGAATTAGATGTACTATAGATAGACCGAAGAGAGAATTAGAAAAAGTTATAGTGACATGTATTTACTCCCTTCCAAAATATAAAAGTGAGAAAAACTATTTTAGAGAAAAATATTCCATCTCTTTCCAGATCTGTCTACACAAGCCAAAAGGGGTGTCATATAAATTTATGCCATTTGTCAATGATGATGGGGCAATGTAATTTGTTGCCTTTCAAATATACAGATCACATTCCTAATATTAAAAATAACTACCTACACACAGTCTAGATTAGCATTTTCCAAAAGAAGTAAAGTGTGAGTCACATATAGAAAATATTAGATTTGCTAGTAGCCAAATTTTAAAAGAATAAAAACAGGAAAATTTAATTTTAATGTTATACATTAGCAAAATATATCCAAGTTATCATTTCAAAACAATCATAAAAATTGAGATCTTTTGTGCTCTTTGTTATACTGAATCCTTGAATTTTGGTGTGCATTTTACACATAAAGCACATCTCGATTCAGACCAGTCACATCTCCACTGCTCAGTAGGCACATGCGGCTCATGGCTGCCATATTGGACAGTACGGTCTAGACGGAAGAGCTCAGGAACCTCTCCAGGCAAGAGGGCCAAGATCAGGAGGGGAGGTATAGGAAGGAGCGGAGAAAAGATGGAGATTAATGGGAGGAAGAGAAATGGAGAAGGGAAGAAGAAACAAATGAGAAAAGAAAAAGAAAAATGGAGAGAAAAGGGGTGAACATTTTCTGAATACTTGCTGTGTTCCAGCCGTTGCATATAATGAGAAATACTCAGATGCTACTTGGCACCAAACTTCAGCATCGTTTGTGTCCTTAAGTAAGAAAGTCATATTCTAAGCTTCTTTATTATTACTGGTGATGCTTCAGTTAGAAAACTTTAACAATCATGGGAAGACGTCATTCCAGTTCACATGCTCACAGTGTGGAAACTCATCTGCCTCTGGCATGAAAAGCAAGCATTGAAAAGGCCACAATTGAGAGAGAGCAAGAATCCTCCTTGAAGTCGACATGAACAATGCTTTCATTCATTCTTTCATTCAAAAACATTTACTGAGGGCTTAGTATGTAGGGACACCATGCTAAGAACTAGAGATGTGCTGGTGAGATGGAACCCTGATGGAGCTGAGAGTCTCATTGCAAAGATAAATATTAAGCAGGTAACTGAACAAATATTTATAGTGACATACTGTGGTAAGCAATAGGAAGGAAGTGTTCAGAGGGCAGTGAGAGCTTTTGAAAAGGGAATCTAATCTAGGGGTCAAAGAAGGCTTCCATGAAGGACTAGTGTTTGAACCAAGACTGAAGAATAAAAGAGGATTTAATGGAGAAAAACTGAAGGGAGGAGTCCAGGGAAATGGAAGACGTGTGGGAAGACCCTGAGGTAGAGAGGCACCACGCTTGTTTGAGGATTTGAAAGAAGGTCAGTGTAGGTGGCTCATGGGTAAGGAGGTGCACGGTGTGAGGGGAACCTCGGGAAGGAGCTAGAGGCCAGAGGTCAGAGAGGAAGGCAAGGTCTAGTGCTTCCTCCCTGTAGGAAGCAGTCACTCTTCCTCTCCCTACGTCTCCTACATCCAGGAGGCTCGGCCACTGCACCTTGACTCTGGAAGGAGCAGGGGAGTCGGTGCAATAGAGGGGCCAGCAAATGTTACCTCCTTTCTCTACATTTTCTAGACGCATCAACACTCAAAGAAGAGAACGAAATCTCACGGTTGCCCTACTACTTTTTTTTATTTGCCTCTGAAGCAAGCTTTCTGAGATCTTCTGACACTTTTATTCCTGATGATAGGAACATGGTCACCACTCAACCCACTTCAAACCTCATGGTGCAAGGCCCGTTTCCCTTCATCCTATGGAGACGGACAAGGACGAAATCCAGTGCACCTGAGGCAACGTGGCGGCTGACTCCCCCACCTCCAGAACGCACACCACCCAGTGGCGGGCCCAGACCAGACATGCTCATCTTATCTCCATCCTGCCCAAGTTTAGGCGAAGGCATAGGACTCAGTTTAGGCCCCTGAGACGGGAGACCTCTCTGCTGAGGGAGTCTGGTAAAGGATGCTTTGCTTTTAAGAAGACAGGAAGATATGGTTCCGTGTCCTCCTGTAGTTGTGGCCATATCTGGATGTGCTGTCAAATTAGTAGAGCTGTCCTGCAACCACGAGGGGATTCCGCCTCAGGGTGAAGTCAAAGCTATATGTAAGTGAACATGAGAGAGGAAGTTAGGCCCAAGGGTGGAAGATCAAGGGAAATGGGCGCTATGCCTCAAATTCCTTATTCGTCTATCACGTCTCTAACAAGCAGACATTTTTGTGTGGAGACTAGTGTTGCATGCCCATGTGGTTAGGGAGGCTTGAGAGAAACCATTTCTCACACGTCTTTTTCTCTAAGACTGAGTATCACTTTGACAATACCAGATATCTTCTCGGATGAGTTCTAGGCTAATAAGAAAATCTGAAATGGGATGGGAATGAAGAAGGAGTTCCAGGAAATAGCTAACTGAAGGAAGAAGATGATGAGAATCCTCGCTGTGATTTAGAGGGTAGGGAGATTCCTGCCCCGCCCCGAATTGGGAGGTAAGGAGAGAAAGAGACCGGGCGTGCGTGGGTTCATAGGACTGTCATACAGACTATTCGTTTTAAACATGTGTAACTGCAGCTTTTCCCCCTATCTGGATAGGATGGCCAGGCCCAAGCTGGGGTCTAGGGAGCTTTGTCTGAGCTTGCAGGTGGGCAGGGCTGACCTTCAGTTGCAAGGTTCCAAGCAAAGGCTGAGTTTGTCTCTAAGCGAAGGTGGTCCGGAAAGCAAGAGGAAATCCAAAGGATCAACACTAAGGTGGAGAGAGAGACAAGAATCCAAAACACAGGTTGGCAAAAGCAAAGAGGCAGCAAGAAGGAGCCAGTCCCAAGGTGGAGCCTGGAGGCCTCCCTCTGCTTATGGGGAGGGGAAAGGGCTGCTCAAGCCTCTAACCCATGCCTCATCTGTAGTTCGTTCAGCAGATGTTATGTAAATTACTGGCAAAACTCTTAAATATTAGTATTTCAGAAACAGATTTTATACTCCCAATATATCTGCCAGATCACATACTTTAAATGTCCCACATAGATGAGCTCGAGTGAACTGAGCAGACCCAAATTTTCCATCCTAAAGTTATTCAGGCCTGGCATCTGCGCAGGGTCTCTATAGGATTAGGGCGTGTAAGCCCTGTTGTTTCTGCCTGCGTCCCCGGCTGGAGCCATGCTCTTGGCACCCCAATCCAACTTTGAAACGCAGAGGCCCTTCCCTTTCTCAGACCACCCCAATCTCAACAGAACAAGCAAAGAAGTCCTTGAAAATACACTCAAGACTTACTAAGCACGGATAGTGTTTTTTGGGGGGTACTTTATTCCTTTCTTTCGGAGCTATTTAGAAGTGCTCTTTTTCCTTCTGCAATGTTTTCTGGAAGCATCTCTCACCACTCTGTTTTCTACTTCATTTAATGAAGTTTTAAAATTCTTGTTTATGTAAGAGTTCGGTTATTTGCATTCTTCTCCCGGGACTTCGAGGGAGCCCTGTCACTTTGATTGCCATGGGCCACCAATAGCCAGAAGTCATCATACCTGCTGTCCTGGGCAAGGTCCATGCCTTTAGAAACAGCCCTCGAATAAAACGCAAACTTTCTGCCATGCCGGGTTTGGCTTTGAGGATACCCAAGAAATGTTATCAGCATATAAACCTGTACTAGGCTTATTGAGGACTGCCGAAGACAAAAAACTAGTTCTGCTCTCAAATGTACCTAAGACCACACATGTGTTTCCAAACATAGAAGAGTGTGTGTGTGGGGGGGGAATTAATGTTCTGTATATTTTAGCTTTTACTTTTTTGAGGTTATTGATTTTAACTACATGTTATCATTTGGTTTAATTATTTGATGGGGGTGAAGGGCTGGAGCTGAGGCGGAAGGAAGGAAAGGAGGAGGCGACGTGGTGTCAGTACAAGAGGCTGAGAGAACAAGGGCGAGGCGGGATGGTGGAGGAATTCACAACTTGGTAGTAAGCCGTACGCTTGAGCCCTGGCTTTACCACTCACCAGCGGGGTGGGTGTGGACAAGCCGCTCGACTCCCTGAGCTTCTTTCCTCAAATGTGAAGGGCTAGTCCTCAAGTCTACCTCGCAGGGCTGTTGGGAGAGCTAATGTAACACATGAGAAGCAGTTAACCACAGGCCTGGCACGAACGGAGGGATCGATAAGTGGCACAGATGAGCTTCACAATCAGGGGAAGCAACGCAGACATTAAAATCCACGTAATGCTTCATTCGATTCCTGCACTTTCACAGGATGATTTTCCCTCGCGGCATCCAGGTTGAGAAGTGGTAGTGGCAATAGGATGGTTAGAACAGAGCTTTCAGGGAGCAAATGTGCAAGGTCACGCAAGTCCTCTAGGGCCCCCCACAACTTCCAGGGACAGACCGTGGCACTAGAAAAAGGCTAATTATAAGAATCCCTCAGTGATCACTCTAAGATCTTCAGTTGAAGCTTTTGTTTCCCTTTCTGTAAGACAGAAGTGAAAATCATTAACGTGACATCTCTCTAGCCCAGACAGCACCACCTCCCTTATCCTCACCTCGCCCCCTCAACAGCTGGGACCCGCGGGCAGCCAGGGTGACTCTCCCAGAGGCGGGAGGGCGTCTGTGTGTACAGTTCTGGGGCACCTGATTGGCACCTCGCCCTACCTCCAGGAGATGGAATGGCAGGACACACCCTCCAGCCAGATGCACTTCCATCTTCTGGTGAATTATCAGAGCACAACTGAAAGGGGGTGGGGGTGGGAAAGAATCCTAAAAGAGACTCTTGATCCCTTTTCCAGGAACCAGGCAACTTTCAAGCAGGGGCAAATTCTGAGTGCATTTTATTCAAATATTAGCCATTGTAGCTTTCTCCCCTTTGAGGGCAGTATCATACTGTCCCAGCTAAAGACAAGCAGTTAAAGCCTCCACTCAGTGTGTCTCTGATGAGCCCTTCTGTTTGACAATGTTCTTCTCCAACTGCCTGAGGCACTAAATATCTTCTGTTTAGGTTACCTGCTCTTCTTTCTAACGTGTTCTTTCTTCTAGCAGCACCAATTATCTGTTGGAAAATCTAAATGAATAGGATTCAGCCAACTCTCATGGAGGTGGCTCGACAGCAGACCACAAATGCTGTACAACTAAACCTTTAATTGGGGAGTAGATGTAGCTCAAGCGGGTGAGAGGCTGTCTCCCACTTACAAGGTCCCGAATTCCATCCCCAGTACCTCCTAAAAACAAAACAAACAAACAAACAGATGAAAGAACCAGCTCAGGGGAGGCCCTGTGGCTCAGTGGTTGAGTACCGGCTTCCCACATGTGAGGTCCCAGGTTCAACCCCTGGCACCTCAGAAATAAATAAACAAACAAACAAACCTCTAATTCATGTATATGTTCACAAATTTATAGTATGCCCCCCATAAGATCTTTTATTAATAATCTTTACAGAATAAAAAGGTAAATGTTTCTATTTATTGTGATATATACTATATATATTCCACATGTCACAGTACCCATTGAAATACAAGCTGTGTGAGGAAGGAGTCGGCCCACTTTTTGCTAGCAGTTACTCTAAATAAACACTTGTTCAAAGAATGAATATGAAATTATTTCATTTGATCCTCAAGGCCATCCTTTGAGTGAGAAATGAAAAGTAATATTACTGTCAGCACGCTGTAGATGAAGGATGGAGGCTGGGGCTAGAGCGGCTTGGCTAAGGTCCCCAGCTACAGAGTAGCACCGTTAGGCTTGAGGCTGTGGGACTTCTCCACCCAGCTTCACAGAAAATAGGTCTATCTTATATTACACAGAAAACAAAAGCTGCTTGCTTTCTTCTCCACCAAATCATGGTGTTGAGTGAAACTCAGAGTTTATGTCAACTCTTCCTCTCTCCATCTGTATCTTATTTTTTTGGATCAGATTTATCTAGAGTGTGGGGTGGAGGGAATTACTGCCCAGTTCTTTATGCAGTTTCATTCTTTTCTGAGCCAATTTAGAGCCCTTCCAGACCACTTACCACTAAGCCTTTCACCTTTCCACTCTTCCTCCCTCTTCCTTACTTTTATTTCTCTATCTCCCTTCTCTTCTACCGTCTTAAACAAGTATTCAATAAGAAGTTAAACACACTCTCTTTAATGGGAAAGAGCCATTTGGAATATTTTCTCCTACTCCAAGTCCTTGATACATCTTCCTACTAAGCAACTGTGAAAGATATGAAAAATAAAACTCACACACAGGAACAGAGGGGAAGGTTAAGCTAACACATTCATACGGACACACACACATCTACACACACCCTCATTAGCCCCTAATAGCCCCTGATGTAGGGAGAGATGTTTGGATTTTACGTGGCTCGATCAGCTTCCTCTATCTTTCTCCTTCCCACCAAGCATGGGCAACATGGGATAGTGTGTCGACTTGATATTCTTTTAAAAGTCCATGGAGTGTATCCACACACCCTCAGAAGACAGAGACATGGTGAAGAATTGAGGATTTTCTTGAAAGCATTTCTTATTTCAGGGAAGTAGAGCCGATGTCTCTGCAAGTCGCGGTGTCTGCAGGTAGGAGTGCTCACTTAGCATTTAGCTGGTTCAGTTTCTTGCTTTCATTCCTCCTGGCCAAATTTATTGCCCGTGGCTGAAGAAAGGATTTTTTTTCACCATGAAACTTGTTTTGGCTTGAAGCAGAGTTCAAATAATATTTACCAAGATTATTAAAAAACTCTAAAACTTCTTCTTCTTCAGCATTCAGGGATGGAATGTCAGAAAGTGTTGACATTAATTTTTTAAATTAATATTTCTGGAAGAATTTTCTTTAATAAAAGATCAAATGATTACCACAATGCTGGAAAAGGGCTGCTCATTGGTACCAATACTTGTCAACAAGAAAGTTCAGAACTTAATGGTTTTCGCATAATGGAAACACAAATAAGCTTTTAAGATAGAATTTTTGAATTTTCATTTGTGCACATCTTTTGTCCTGAGACTGAAATGCTGGCCTAAAAAAAGATCTTTGCTCCGAAGGGGAGAAAGAGCATTTCTTAGCTAAACCATGTAGTCCACAGAAACCCTCCACTGCCATCTGCTAAAGAAATCTGAAATTGCTCAACAGCAATCAGAAGAAGCTACAGAATAAGAGACTTGCACTTTCCAGCCTGTGTTTCAGACCCAGATAGAGCAGACGGCAGCAAGGAAAAGAGTGAGTTCCGTCAACCCGGCCTGGCTGGCAGCTGAGGCTCTCCCACTCAGCCGCGTGGCTCAACAGAACAACTCCTGGCCTCAAAAATCCATGTAAGAATACATTCCTCTCAGGCTGATTGTGTCAGCATTCCCTAGTCCTTTTGTTTTGTTTTGTTTTGTTTTTGCTTGTTTTCCTCCATGAAAGGTATCTTCTTCTAAAATATGGCATCATTTCTTATTTAGTTTGGTTATTGGCCGGCACACGCCCCCTTCCCATTGGAGTGCAGGCCCCGTGAGGTGACGTGCTGCCATATCCTCTCCGGCACATGGTAGGTTCTCAGCAGCTACTTACTGAATGTTGGATCATGAAAATGAAATCTCCAGCACAGAGCTGTCGTGTAAGGCCTCCTTCCCCAGGTATCCCAGTGGACCCACTCCTGTTGTTGTGAGGTTCGTGAAAGGATATTGAGTGGACACTTTCCAACAGTCCTTGCTGTTGTCTGGTGGAGAATGTTCTGCTTTCTCACCCTACTCTCCTTGGCGGCGTGTCTCCCACATCTGCAGACACTCCATCAAGATTCTGAGTCAGGACCGAAACATCCTGGGAAGAGTGAGCTAAGCAGCAGCTTGCTGGACCAGGTGACCTCAAATGACCCGAGTTTCACCCTCTTTATGTGGTATTTAGTATTTTTTTCTAAAAAGCAATATTCTGGGTTTAAGATAAAATAGGGGTTTTCTTTGCCATACATAAGGTGCCCTGTGTCCAGGTACAGAGACAATCTGCCCTGTTTGGCAATCAGCTGAGACCATACAACAAGCCAGGGACACGGATTCTCCAAGTGACCAGCCACCAGGAAGGCCACAAAGTTTGGTCCCTGTGGCAGTTTGAGATTATTTATGAATCTAAAAAAATCCAGAAAAATTATGATTGTAAACCAGTCTTTTCCTCTGGGTGTGATAGCCTTTGGTTGTATTACATTCAAAGGTTTTAAGTTTACTTGATAAAAGGTTAGGGCTTTGAATTGACCACGTCAGCAGGGTGTGACTCAGGGTTGAGTCCCCACCCCCTTGGTGGGCTGATATAAATGGACACACACAGGAAGAGAGAGAGCTCCACAGATGCCAGAGGAGAGAAGGCTCAAACAGCTAAAGCCCGGAGAGATGAGCCATTTGCCTGATGGTTTGAGCTGAAGAGAACAGAGCAGTTAAGCCCAGAAAGAAACTAGCCCTCTGCCAGCCTACAGCAGAGATCAGAAGCAGCTGGGCCCCAGAGCCTTAAGAGGAAGGAGGAAGGAGAGACCAGGCAGAGATCAACCGCCATCTTGCTTCAACATGTAGCAACTGGCTTTGGTGAGAAAACAGCCTTGAGTTGGATTCTTTAGGGCCTTACAACTGTAAGCTTCTACCCCAAATAAATACCCTTTATAAAAACCAACAGAGTTCTGGTACTTTGCATCAGCACCCCTTTGGCTGGCTGACAGTTCCCCAGATAGATGACCTGCTAGATTTTATACAACTGGAAAACAGCTGGAGTGACTGGGAATGGCAGCCAGACTGTCAGAGGAGATCCAGATGTTCAAAATATCCCTAACTTCCAAAACCAAAGTCAAAACCTGCTCTCTATTCCTAGAATCAGATTCTTTTTTAAAAAGAATTCTAAAAATCCCAAATTCTCCCTCATGGGAGACAAAACCAGGGCCCTAACTTCTCCTCCTCCCTTTGAGATGAAATGTTCAGAAGCTTTGGAGGTAGCCAGACCTGGGCTTGAATTTGGACTCTCCACTTAGAGACAGCTCTACAGACTTCAGAAAATTTGTTTCATCACGTGACATGGGGCCAGTAACACCCATCTCTTAGGGTTATGAGTTAATGATCCAAGAGTTAATGCCTGTAAAACATCAAGGACAGTTCCTGGCAAACATGAAGTCTTCAGTAGATACTAATTTGCTTCCTTGCCTGGTTCAGTTCTCTCATTAATTTGGAACTGAGCAACTTATTTAAGCTCCCTAAGTCTCGGGCTTCTGAGTCCCAAAAACGGGGATAATTCCTGCCTACAGGTGACGGCAGTGAGGAGCGTTACTGTGCTGCTAGAGTCCAGTAGACTGTAAGCACTTAGTACGTGGTGGCGCTTCTGCCTCTTACCATTTACAGAGCACCTGGTCTGCATCTCAGCCACAGGATGTGTCCTTGAGGCACTGCAAATACACGACCTTATTAATTTAATCTTAAAAAAAAAAAACTTTCACTGTGAGGTAGATATTTTTATATGTGATATGAGGAAATTAAGACCAAAAACTTAAGTGCCTCGACCAGGGTTGTACAGATGGTGAGTGTCACATTGGTACTTGAACTCATCTTTCTGACTTCAAAGTCTGTGTCCTCCCTATGGCTATGCTACTCATGACTCCCAAATATCAGAATAAACAGATTACCGCCGGCTTCATTTCTCTCTCCGCTCACCCGCCCTTTACCAGATCAGAGCTTCTGGTAAAGGGGGGTAACAGGCTCAGGGGGCTGGAGGGCAGGGTACAGGAGTTTCCGGCTCCTTTTTGAATGCATTTTCTGTATAGCTTTAGAACATGTAATATCACAAAAACATGCAGAAGCCAAAAGGTCATCTTCTAAGTGCTTGCGTGATGGGCAGAGATCTGCAGCCCATGGAGTAACATAAAGTCATAGCAAACTCCATTCAGAGAGCACAGTGCCAGCTAAAAGGAGAAGGGAGTTCAATGCCAGCATAAAAAGCAAGGCCAGGGGTTTGCCAAAAGCGTCAGGTTAGCACAGGCTGGGAGCAGCAAAGGCTGGCAGGAAATCACAGTCAGACAAGCGGAGAAAGGAAACAAGGTTCATCATATCCGCTGATGAACACGAGTTTTTAAAATCACAAACATAAACCGAGGCCCTTCGTGTGATGGGTCAAGTCCTCTGGCCATGACCCCGCGCTGGGAGGAGCCTCGGGGATAAGACATTCTCACTTTGTGCTTCCCACACTGTGATTCCCAGAGCTCTAGGTCAAGAGTGGGTTCCAAGTGACTGAGCTGGACCTTAAGATTCGGCAGGGGAGGGACCGAAACAGGACCACCTGTGCTAGTGAGCAGAGTGTTTGAAACAGCAACTGTCTTCAGGTCCCCAGGAGGCCACCACAGCACAGAGCTCTCTCACTCTTCAGGCTGCAGAAGACCGAGAAAGAGTTACGGTTGAATGAGGTCATGGAGAAGTGGAGGTTGCCTTCTCAGAGAGGCCGGCTGCCAGGACCTTCCCTGGCCATTTGGGGCGGTCAGCCTCCTCGCACTGCTGCCAGCTGCAGGCCCTGAACAGCCCACCGGGGCCTGCGCCCACCTTGGCAGGAACACGCAGGAGGCTCCTTGGCCGAGGCAGCTGTCGGTTCAAGACGTCCTGCCATCTTGCTCCTGACACTCTCTGCCCACCCCACTTGGCCTTTACGTCGTGACCCTGGAGGATCCTGGCTTCTGCCTCCCTCCT
>PVKH010038185.1:0-11358 GCA_004027955.1 Chaetophractus vellerosus | reverse complement strand
TAACAAAATTATAACCATCATTCTGGAAAAGGGTTTAAATTATTTCACTTTGCAGCCAGAGCAGAAGGAGACAGCCCAAAGACAGGATAGGCAATAATTATGTATGGTATTGTATTAGTCAGCCAAAGGGGTGCTGATGCAAAGTACCAGAAATCTGTTGGCTTTTATAAAGGGTATTTATTTGGGTAGAAGCTTACAGTTACAAGGCCCGAAAGAGTCCAACTCAAGGTACCATATGAAGTACTTTCTCACTCAAAGTCTGTTGCCATGTGTTGGCACAAGATGGCAGCGATATCTGCGAGGATTCAGCCTTCCTCTTTCCTCTTAAGACTCCATGGGTCCTCTTTCTTCCTATCTCAGCTGGAGGCTGGCATAGGGCTCATCTTTTTTCTGGGCACTTTTCTTTCCAGACTCAGCTGCTCTGTTCTTTTCACAAGGTTAGCTGTAAACTATCAGGCTCATCTCTCTTCCTCAGGCTCCAGCATCAAAACTAAGTTTTCTTCTCTGCTCTTTATCTGTGTTCTCCTGTGTGTCTACTTCTGTGTGAGAGTCTGTTTTATCAGCCCACCAAGGGGATTAGGACTAAATGTTGAATTGCTATGAGCCTTGTTCTTGAAATTGCAACTTAGCCTAGTGTTGTACAGTGTCTAAGAGTTATCTCCCAACAGCCTTCATGTTGATCAGATGTGGCCTCTCTCTAAGCCACTCTCAGCATATAAATGCATTACCTTTCCCCAGTGTGGGGCACGACTCCTGGGGATGAGCCTCCCTGGCACCGAGGGATTACTACCAAGCACCAAGTAGCAATACAACGGAAAAAAGACACTGAATAAAAGGGGGAAAAGGTAAAGATAAGAATTTATATCGCTAAGAGACTTCAAAGTTGAGTTGGGAGGTCATCCCAGAGGTAATGCTTATGCACATCTCAGCAGGATCTCATAGACTGCCAAAGTGGATACTACCCCAAATAATGGGGTTCCTGAAGGCTCTGGAGACACCCAGGTCCAACATTCATGGCAGACAGCTCCAGAGTTTGTTCCATTTCCAGTGGGCCCTACTTTGTAGTTTGTGTTCCTGAGTGTGACAGAGTTGGACTCACATGTGACTTCTTTACACATGCCTCTTCTGTCCATTCTATTTGAACCTATAGTTGGTGCTAGAATTGGTAGGTGTATGCCCAAGAGACTTGACTCTTGGGGCTGTCCACATGCCAGGTGGGCCCTGAGCCTCAGCGGAGTTGCAACACCTATTCTCCAGTTTATTGGACTCACCCAGGACAACTAATAAGGAGGTGAGGATGGACAACCACCATACCAAGGAACTGAGAGTCTACAACTGCAAGCAACAGAGTCCTATCCATCAGCTGTATGGGATTGAAGCCCGCTCTCAATTAGAGGTGGAGTGGGCATCACCATCCCAGAATCCTCAGGATTGGGGAATAAAATATGGACTAGAGCGGACTTACTGGTATTCTACTATAGACTTATTGTGATTCTAGCAATGGAAGAAATTACATCATTGATGTGGAGACAGTGGCCACTGGAGGTGGTGAAGGCAGGGAGAAGGAAAAAGAGGTGTAATATGGGTGCACTTTTGGGACTTGGAATTGTCCTGAGTGACACTGCAATCACAGATACAGGCCATTATATATCCTGCCATAACCTACAGAATTGACTGTGAGAGAGTTAAATTACAATGTAAACTATAATACATCCTTAGTGGCAATGCTCCAAAATCTGTTCATCAATTGCAATGAACGTACCACACTAATGAAAGAAGTTGTTAATGTGGGGAGTGGGGCATATGGGAATCCCTTATATTTTTTTATGTAACATTTTATGTAATCTAAGTATCTTTTAGAAAAAAAAATTATAAAAAAAATGCTGAGTTGCAATCTAATAATGTGGTTGAATCAAAGCCTAATCTTAACATAATTTAATCAGATGTCTCAGCTGAATCTAATACAATCAAAGGGTTATAACACCCATAGGAACAGACCAGTTTTCCAACATAATCTCTCATTTTGGAATTCATAAATAATCTCAAACTGCCACAGGTATAATATGGAAACTATAGACAAAACCCCACTGGCAAAACTTAAAACAAAAAATTTTGTTTTAAAAAAATCTGGTTATCACAGTGCCTGACAATCTCCACCGTTAAAGTTAACCCTTTAGAATACTGTTTTTGGAGATTAATCATCATCTTTTATATAAACACAGTAACTTACTGTTTGAAAACAGGTATGATATAAGCAGTTCTTTATCTATGTGGATATGCATTCCAAAGAGCTCCTTCTTTAATAGGGACAGATTTGTAGTGCTGCCTGTCTAGAGTAAATCTTTATTTGAGAAAAGGCAGCATGTTTTTCACATAGAATCAGGGTTAATAATTCTCTTGCTCCTCAGAGATTTTCCTTTTTTACATTCCCCATTTTATAAAGAAAAGCTCTGTTTTAGGTGTTAGCTTCTGTAGCATCTTCTACCATCTTATAGTTTTCTACCTGAAGCAGGTTTGTCCAGTTTACATGCAAGTATAAGCAACAGCAAAGATGAGTCAGGAAGGCACTGACTAAAGAGAATATTTTGCAATCATCCTCCTGTAATATTAACGCCATCAACATACTGAATCTTTCTAAAAATCCCCAGAAATTGCTTTCTCACACATCCCTAAAGTACTGTCCATCCCCATCAAATTTCTTCAGAATAGGCAGGGAAGTTGCTTATCTGTAGATCTATTCTTTTTGTCTACAAAACTCTCAATGAGCGACTAAAACGTAGAGTTCAGGAGCAAACTATGAAGAAGACTAAAGGTAAACTTCTTTGGAGAAATGGCCTGACTTCCCATCCATATTAGGGGTGGACTACATTGATAGTAAAATAATATGGATCAAGCTCCATTCCCTTATTGTACTAGCAAAGCACTGCAGAATTAAAATTTTAACTGCTACATCCTTTCGTGCTGTGTATCTTACTTTCAAAACTATGTAATGGTTTAAGTGCTAAGAATACGGTGATACATGGGAAAATTACAACTAATGTAACTTATGGATGATAGTTAACAGTAATATTGTAGTACAGCAATGGCAAGAAGATATTATGTCAGTTCTAAGAGACAGCAACAGGGGGGTATAAAGGGGTAAGGGATTTTTTCTTTTGGGAGTAATGAAAATGTTATAAAATTGACTGAGGTGATTACAGCATAACTCTGTGATGAAAATGAGAGCCACTGAATGTACACTTTGAATGTACTGCATAAAGCATGGGACTGTATAACACAGGGAATCTGGTAGTGGATGATGGACTGTAGTTAACAGGACAAATATGAGAATGTTTTCTCATGAATGATAACAAATATATAATACTAATATAGGGTGTTAATAATTGAGTGGGTTGGGGGAACACACCAAATGTAAAAGATATGGGCTATAATGAGTAGTATTTTAATGATGCTCTTTCAGTTTGTAACAAATGTTTCACAACAATGCAAGGTGTTGGTGGTGGGGTGATGTATGGGAACCCTGTATGATGATACACATTTGCTTTGTAAGTTCACAAATTTTACTATACACTTATTATTTATATATGTTCATGTATGTATACTAAAATTTCAATAAAAATATTATTTAAAAAAACAAAAAAAACTATGAAATGGTGAAAATGTTACCATTTAATTTCCTTTATCAGGCAACTTTGGTACAAAAGCAGACAATGGAATGGTACACTGGTTTCATTTTTTGGCTACAGATTACATGTTCCTGGTTTATACATCATATCTTCTTACCTTATTTCATACCATAAAGTGGAATCAGTGGTGTCTACTTTGATTATACAGTAGTAACAATTATGTGGAAGCACCACCTGCTTGAAATATTGTAAGTTTATGACATTTTAGAGGGAAATAAATCCTAGGAAGAGAAAGGAAATGGACAAAAACAAATCCTTGCTTATTAATATGATAAATGATTGATTTTTTTGTGGATTTAAATCCCTCACACTTCAGATAAGATTTTGACTGCAAAAAAAAATATGCTTTAAAACATTCAAGGTTAAGTACATTCAGTTCTCTAAAAATATTTTTTTTAGCTCTAAAATTTAATGACAATGAGTGATTTAGAATACAAAAGAGATGAAATGTTGAAGAATTAAGGACCCATACTCCGGGTTACATGATTATTTTAAATAGTTTCGTGTCAAAGATATATATATATATATATATTTTTTTTTTTGGTTACATACCCCCCCCCCCGCTTGTTCTTGCTGTGTTCATTTTTTGCGTTCTTCTGTGTCTGCTTTGTCTCCCCCTGTTGCGGTGACGCGCTGAGTCAGCTCACCATGCAGGCGGCTTGCCCCGCTCACGGGCGGTTCTGCTCTGTTCGCGGGTGGCTCTGCTCTGTTCGCGGGTGACTTGCCCTGCCCCTGGTGGCTTTTGCCCCGCCCACGGCGGCTCTGCCCCACCCACGGCGGCTTGCCCTCTCAAGGCGGTCTGCCCGCTCAGAGAGGCCCCGGGTTCCCGGGGCCTCCCATGTGGTGAGCCGGCGCCCTATCCAATGGGCTACAGCTGACCCCCCTCAAAGATATTTAATTTCCTACACTACTCCTATTTAACACTACCAAAGATTTTAGAGCATTAAAAGGGAAAACTAGTGCAAGTTCTAACTTGGAGAGGGCAAGAACTAAGGATTGGATTTTAAGTGGAATTCAAGTCTGGGGATAGCTATTTATTCTTAGAAGAATAATGTGGAGTTGCCCGCTAAGGGCACCAGTAGAGGGCAGAAGTAGTCAGGGGCAGACATGAGGGCTTTGGGAATACAACAGTAGAATGATTTTTCAATGGTAAAGCTGGATACAAATAACAACAAAAACATCATTAAGATTTTAACCTCAGTTAATTGTAAATTTAATTACCAGAATAACCTATTGCAAACAATGCTGGTGATCCTGACAGGAGGGCCAACGTAACAAAAGTCCAAAAGTCTTTTTTTTTTGGCAGGAATGGGGAAACAGTAGATTGCTGACTGCTTTTATTTACTCAATTCTGTGGGGGAAGGAGGACAGAAGATGGAAAAGAAAGGAGAGTAAATTCTGACTCAGAAAGATATGTTTGGTTATTGGCCTGCCTTACGCTTTCTAAATATGTGGTGCCCAGTGTTAATTTCACGGTGCAACAAGAAAGGTTGGGTTTAACCTAATTTAATTGATTTGATTTGACAGGCAATTACTTTGAAATTAGTAGTCTAGACAATATTTTAATAAAATGGGCTGGCAACTAGAAACTTGTAAATTACCTATCTGATAATCTCCTATAAGTATAATTAGCATTTTTGATGGAATCATAACTTTCTGAGTTGTGGGACTAATATATCTCTACGTACAAAATTAAATAGCTATGCCATCTTTTTACTTTAGGGCATTATTCTACTTTCAAGTATTTGATGTCTTAATTCAAGATTTGAATAATTTTCAGTACAATAGTTTTTTTTAATGGTACAGGTAAAGAATGTCCATTTTTTAGGTATAGAAAAACACATGAATAAACAGGGATTTTCAAAAGTACCACAAAACCACTAATTTTCATTCTTAGAACATCTGAACTCCTCAAACTTATACACATTAGATATCAATTAGTTCTCTTAAAAAATTAGTTTTTGTCCTTCTACTGAGTAAAAAGTACTCTGTTTTGTCGGCAACTTTGCAAATGCATTTGTCTCTATGGTTCATGTCCTTAACATATAAATAATTTAGAATAAAGTCTAGTGGTACTTTCAAATAAATACCTGTTGAATGGATTTTTCATTTAGAGAAAAGTCATCAAATATATTCTTTGCTCTTTTGACAAGCAATTCTGCCATCTTAAACAGCAAATACCACAACAAATTCTAAATTAAGCATATTTGTGCCAAGTCCTTTTTGATCTGTTGCTGAGATGCTAAAGTTAACAATTACTAGTTTAGTCTAACCTCTTTAGAAGAAATGTGACCTTTGCTAAAATGACACACTAATTAATAATTAGCTATTCTTTATTCTTGGGCAGTGGTTCTCAACCCTGGAATCAATTGGGGAGCTTTGAAAACATGCTGATGTCCAGGACCCACCTCAGAAATTCTAATTTAATTACTCTACAGTGGCTGGGACATTATTTTACATAAAGCTACAAACCACTGTTTTAAGGAAAAACCTATTATGACCAATTCTATGATTTTATAATTTAGTGTTAAGTATAAAAAGGTAACCATTTTGTGGGGGGAAAGAGTAGAAAAATGGTTTCTGGTTTTGGGAAAGACATAACCCTTTTGACAGGTTTTAGAAGAAGGAGTATTTTGTAATGGATAAAGTATTTTGTAGATGGTAAACTGATTAGAGAGAAAGAACTTTATGAAATGCAATCAAATTACAGTCTACTGATACAATATGTATTTTTTTTTTTTAAAGATTTATTTATTTTATTACATATCTCTCCTCCCCCCTGCTGCGGCGATGCGCCGAGGCCGGTCACCGCGCAGGCACGGCTTTCCCCGCTTGTGGGCAGCTTCTGCTTCCATTCACGGCCGGCTTTCAGTTCGCGGGTGGCTGGCTGCGCTCCATTCGCGGGCGACCTGCCCTGCTCATGGCGGCTTTTGCCCTGTCCGTGGCAGCTTTTTGCCTTGCCCATGGCGGCTTGCCCTTCTCAAGGCGGTCTGCCCGCTAGGAGAGGTCCCCGGGAACCGAACCCGGGGCCTCCCATGTGGTATGCCGGCACCCTATCCACTGGGCTATCGAGCCGGCCCCAATATGTATTTCTTTAAAGTGAGTCTGCTCAGACACATTTGATAAATAGAAGAACTATGTCTGTATAACCTAGAAGTTGTACTGATTCATATGCATATATTCCTAGCACAACAGTTTAAAGCAAATCAGAGGCAAGCTTTCTCATTATTAAAAGAAAACCTTAGTAACATATAAAGATCTTTAACAAAACCCTGGAAAATTCTAGGTAAGTACTTCCTTATCTAGTACTTACAGTAAGTAAAGGCTTTAAGAACTGCTACGCTTTCCAATATGTTAAGCTATGAGTTGAAGATGAGAATGCAGAAGAAGCTGCAAAGGCATTTCTCCCTGTATACAAAAAAACACCTGATTGAGAGAAATTAATACCCTGGGTCTCAAATTTTTTAATTAAAATTTTTTTGTATTTTATTTTTAATTATTTGATTTTCTTATTTTTTATTTTTTAAAAGATACTTAGATTACATAAATGTTACACTCATAATTAATTTTGATGAAACTTGTCTTCCTTAGGCCCTCAAAGACCTACATTCTGAAGGAGGAAGCATGAATTTCAGAGTTAAAGGATGTGAACAATCAACTTGATGATGATTCTGGATGTAAATTCAGTGGAGATTTAAACATTCTACCCTTTTCCTTGGTATTGCTCTGGTTACAAAGTGCCAATGGTTTTGAGTGATCTTTGCCTATTCATATTTCCCTCCCAATATTTGTTATGTTTACTGTATGATTTTTGTAGAATGCAAAATTTTTTAGGAATGCATATAGGATAAGAGCAGAAGCACCTATACAAAACTGAAAATATTTTTAGGGCAGAATACATTGGGTCAGAGGAAAGCATCTATGGGCTCAATTTGATAATACAACTCAGCTTTGAAATGCCGTTGATAAAAGAAGATGGGACTCAGGGAATCAGGGTAAACCAGATATCGAAAAAGTGCTTCTGGCACAGTATATTATAGCTTCAGTTAGCAACGATTAGACTCAAACCCCAGTTTAGAGACAAGAAAACTATCGCCCAAAAGCCTTTTGCTAATGTGCCATGTTGCCTCTCTAGTGAAGTGTATACAATAATTCTTCTTGTGTACATCAATAATCATTATTTAGCCAATGTATTTGTCATCCATTATGACTCAATTGTTTCTGCATCAAGCTACAACAGTCAGTAAGGACACTTTGCCCCTCCCCAATGCGTTGCAATTTTATCCTGCATATGATTTGTTTTAACAAAACATGCTTTATGAACCAGTTTTACTGGCATGAATTCATTTAAAAAAAAAAAAAAAGCCATAGAGCAAGATAAAAATACTAAATGGAGAAAGATGATGAAATATCACTCAATATTCCCAGTCAGTAAAATTTGGGGTATTGACTCATGGAACAAAAATACTGGTATCAAAGAGGGGCAAAGAATCTTGAAAGTGAAGAAACTGCTCATGAAATCTACATTAAAACAAAATGCTCATGTGATTGTTTATTTGAAGTTAAGTAGCAACCAATGAAACCTAACCAGATGTTTATATAAACCACAATTATCTTCAAAAATAAGTAAGCCAAGGAAGGATTATATGCATGAACCAAGCAGTAACCCACCCATGGTTTTGACAGGTTTTATTTTGATCTGAAGGTAGTTATCATGATTCCAGAAACTCTTTCTACTATGCACTTTAATTATGGACATGCAAAAAAAAAAAACGTGTGTATATATATATATATATATATATAAAAT
The DNA here is from genome assembly GCA_004027955.1 of Chaetophractus vellerosus. NCBI lineage: Eukaryota > Metazoa > Chordata > Mammalia > Cingulata > Chlamyphoridae > Chaetophractus > Chaetophractus vellerosus. Next base: position 2,865 of record PVKH010038185.1, on the reverse strand, counting down.
GATCTACAACCTAAATTTTGCACTTCTTGCATTATAACATCATCCCAAATTTCCAGTGTTTGACAAATGATCCTATGTACAATAAAGCCCTGTACAAGAACAGAGAAATTAAATGGAACATGATAGAAATCGTTAAGGAACATATAGACAATAGTATTAGGTATTTCAAGCTTCTGAGGAAAACGGCTCTTTACTTGATGGAAAGTCTCATTCAAATTAATTAATTAATTAAAAAAAAACCCAAACTAACCTATAGCTTTTGACTTAAAAACAAATTCCCAAATACTTAGCCAACAAGCTTTATATGTGTATATGTGTGTATGTGCACACATGTGCATGTGGAATATTTCCCCCATGAATCTGAAATAAGCTTTCTTCCCTGAAGGGTAACTTTTCTTTCTTTCCATTTCTTTGCTTTCTCATACACTATTATTGTCACTGGTCACCAGGTGAAGGGCTGTGCCTCAATGACAGGCATAGATCTGACTTAAGGGAAGGTTAAACAACTTCATAGCAAATTGGCATGAGGTATTTTCCAGAAATAAACTAACAACTAGAGGCACTCAAAAAAGAAATTTGGACTCATTTGAACTGATCTTACACTGTACCAAAGTTAACAAAAATGCTTAGCTTTCCCTGTGAAAGGAAAGGCTGAGTTCCTGCTGCTTGAGAATTTCAATCATCCTTGGGAACTTCTAAGGAAATTTTGGGGAAGGTCTCTATTGGGCCAAGCTGCCACTACAGCTAAGTGCAGTGGGCCCAGTTTCTCTTGTGGAACAAGGAAATGTTAGTACTAGTTAGAGTAAACCCTGTTTCCTTTACGCATCTCAGGTCTGATGCTTCAACCCTCCTAGTCCTTTTCCAATCAGCTGGTATTCCTAAGCAATGAGAAACACAATAAGAAAAAAAAGGAAAAACAGGAAAAGGGAAAAAAAATCAAGAGGACATTTAGAAGAGGGAGGAAAAGCCAGCAAAAGCTAATAAATAAAATTATCAAAAGCTATTAAAAAGGCTGCCCTTCCTTTCTTCCTTCTCTTCCTTAACCACACTTCTTACTCAGCTCTGATTCTATAAAGCTTAAAGCATTTAAGACATAAGACCTTTTGAACAGAATATAATTATTTACAGTAATGTTCTTAAGTTGGAACATAATAGGGAAGATATTTGATTGATGAAACTGATAAAGATGAGATCAGTATCAAAAGACACTTGGTTCCCAAATCCTGTAATTCTATGAACAATATTGATCATACATGATAGCTACTAAATAAAATACAAAATGAAGAAGTTATTTGGATTGTATAAGATGAGCTAGTAGAACAATAATTCTATTCAACATATCCAGGATACTGAAGAGTATATTAAAAGGCTTCAGTAGTTGTTTAAGAAATGTTTCACAGAGAAGAAGAGTACTTTGCTCTGACTCTTACTGCTATTGTCATTCCTGCTGTGTTCTAAACCAGTGACTCACAACTGTGGATAAGGGTATGATTACAATAACTTAGCAAGTTTAGTAAACCACTCCTTCAGGTGACAGTCATTGGGTTGAACAAATCCTCTTACTAAAAATGTAATAAAGATTCTGCTTTCTATGAATCTTAAATGATTCCTACATTAATTAAAAGATATATATATATAGAACATTAAGAGATTATTAAGAAACATTCAAGCATGATTTCTTTAAGAGGTAATGTACATGTTACATTAATAACTTTATAAGAGGAGAACCAGAAATATAGTCAAGGAATATTTATTTTTTAAAAAACAAGAAAACATTACTGACACTTCTAGTTTTTTTTTTATGAAGCAATTGCTTCAGGAGTACAACAAATTTAGAGTGTCAACAGGGTGTTCAATGTTCCCTACACCTAAAATTTATAATTATTTTCAAAATTCAGTTTGTTGTTACCATATGCCAGTGAGGTTTTCAAATATCTTACCTAACATTTTAGAAGCTGTAGTAACTCTTACCCCAGTGTCAAAAAAAAGTATTCATTTTTTGATTTGTGATTTTATATCCAGTGATAACCCCAGACCATGGCTAGTGATCCATTAGCCAGACAGTAACTCTACAGTCTTAAGAATTAAAAAATAAATGTAAAAATGTTAATCATAGGAAGCAAAAGTTGCTCTGTCTGAGGAAGATAATACTTCTACTCAGAGAGAAATGCAAACAAAAACAAAAACACCTCTCAGTCTTTGCATATTGGGTCTGTGTTGGCTGGGGCTCTCCTATCAATACTGGCCTGAGGTGAATATGCGGTGCAGGGTCATTTTTTCTGAGCCTGTGTTTTGTCCTGTGCTTGAGCTCGCTTGTGGTTTTAGGAATTCTCTTGTTTAGAGGAATTGGATTGTCCCCTCTTTTACTCCCCATGAAACAGGCCCCCCTCCCTCCTAAACCTGGGTGCCCTGTTGTATGACTTAAAGTAGGTAATCTTTTGTCCCAGGCTGCTTTGACCAATTGTTTCTTACACTGCATTAACTGTCTCAAGCTGCTTCTACTTGCAGGGCAAGTTCGGGGAGGGTGAGCTGGAGACAAGTTTCCTGTTTCAGGCCTTTATGTTGCCACCCAATAGATTGGTACCAATATATAGGCACCCCATTATGCACATGGGGGTTACTCTGCTCCCTCTGGAACAGGGCCAAGGACCCACAATGGGAATGCAGGCTGACTCCCCAGTGCTGGAGTGGGGGAGGGGTCAACATGGGTGCCAGGAGCTTCTCCAAGTTTTTTTTTTTTTTTTTTTTGAGGTACCAAGGGCCCGGGATTGAATCTGGGACCTCGTATTTGGGAAGCAGTGCTCAACCACTGAGCCATATCGGCTCCCCTAAGTTGTTTTTTTTCGTTTGTTTCACTTGTTTTTT
>PVKH010038184.1:0-11323 GCA_004027955.1 Chaetophractus vellerosus | reverse complement strand
ATGCTTTTTACCACAGAGCTTAATTTTTTGTTTTCTTTGTCCTACTTTTTCTGTTTCTTTTCTAATTTTAAATTCTTTTGATTAAACAATTTTTGCCCCTTATTCCATTATTTTCCCTCTTGTAGTTTGGGAGTTAGGCAGATTATTTCTATTCTTGGGGGATACCCATATATTTAAACATCCACTGATATAAAAGTCAAAAAGTTGGGAGTGGATGTGGCTCAAGGGGTTGCGCACCTGCTTTCCACATGGGAGGTCCTGGGTTTGGTTCCCAGTGCCTCCTAAAAACAAAAAGACAAACAACGGGCAGAGAGATGAGAAGACCAACTCAAGGGAGCTGATGTGGCTCAGTGGTTGAGCACTGGCTTCCCACATATGAGGTCCCGGGTTCAATCCCTGGCCCCCTTACCTCAAAAAAAAGTTATTAATATTTCTCTTCTTCTCCTGAATAAAATAAGAATCATAGAAAACTTTGACTTTGATTTTATAATATGTTCATTATCCAGTATTTTATTTTTGTTTTATTTTATACAGTCAATGTTTATTTATATTTATGCACAATTTCCTTCTTGGATCTCAGATATTTTGTCTAGGGTTGTTTTCATTTTCCCCAAAGCATCTTTTTGTGAAGGTCCTTAAATTAAGTTCTGAAGATAAACTCTCAGGATTTAAAAAAAAAATTGTTTTTGTAATATATATATAACCTAAACCTTTTTAACCACATTCAGATATATAATTCAGTGATGTTAATTACATTCACAATGTTGTGCTACCATCACTATCATCCCTTACCAAAACTTTCCATCACCCCAAACAGAAATTCAGTACCAATTAAGCATTAACTCTCCATTCTCTATCCCTCTCCCTAGTACCTCATAACCTGTATTCTGGTTTCTGACCCTATGAATTTGCTTATCCTAGTTATTTCATATCACTGAGATCATGCAATATTTGTCCTTTTGTGTATGGTTTATTTTATTCAACATGATGTGTTCAAGGTTCATCTATGCTGTTGCATGTATCAGAACTTGGTTGCTTTTCACAATTGAGTAATATTCTATTGTATGTATATAAGATATTTCATTTATCTACTCAAGAGGTTCCATCTTTTGGTGATTGTGAATATTGCTGCTATGAATATTGGTGTAAAATATATACTGTGTCTCTACTTTTTTTAAATTTATTTTTTATTTTTTAATTTTTATTTATTTATATATCTCCCTCCCCCTTGCTGCTTGTGCTTGCTGTGTTCATCTTTTGCGTTTTTTCTGTGTCTGCTTGTCTCCCCCTGGTGCAGCATCCCACTGAGTCAGCTCACCGTGCGGCGGCTTGCCTGCTCCGCGGCGGCTTGCCTGCTCGCAGCGGCTTGCCTTCTCAAGGAGGCCCCGGGAACCAAACCTGGGCCTCCCATGGGGTAAACCAGAGCCCTACCAATTGAGCCACAGCTAGTTCCCAAGTGTCCCTACTTTTGATGCTTTTGGGTCTATATCTAGAAGTGGGATTGCTGGGTCACATGGTAATTCTATACTTTACTTTCTGAGGAACCATAAAATTGTTTTCAACAGCAGCTGCACCATTTTACAATCCCATGAACAATAGAGTGTTCCTATTTCTTCACATCCTAACACTTGTTATTTTCCATTTTTGTAATAGTAACCTTTCTAGTGAGCACGAAATGGTATTTCATTATAGTTTTGATTTGCATTTCCCTAATGGCTAATGATATTAAGCATGTTTCCATGTGGTTTTTTGGCTACTTGTGTATCATCTTTGGAGAATTATCTATTTGTCTTTTGCCCATTTTTTGATTGGGTTGTTTGACCTATTGTTTGACCTATTGTTGAGTTGTGGGATTTCTTTATAAATTCTGGTTATTAAACCCTTATTAGATATGTGGTTTCCAAATATTTTTCTCCCTTTAGGTACATTTCCTTTACTTTTATGATGAAGTCCTTTGCACAAAAGCTTTAATTTTGATGAGGTCTCATATATCTATTTTTTTTCTTTTGTTGCTCATGCTTTTGGTGTAAAGTCAAAGAAACTATTGTTTAGACAAGGTCCTGAAGATGCTTAACCACATTTTCTTTTAGGAGTTTTATAATCTTGGTTCTTATACTTAGGTCTTTGATCCATTTTGAATTAATTTTTGTATGTGGTATGAGATAGGAGTCCCTTTTCATTGTTTTGCCTATGGATATCCTTTACCCAAACCATTTGTTGAAGAGTTTATTTTTTTCCAATTGAGTGGAAATGGCATCCATGTCAAAAATCAATTGACCATAGTTGTGAGGGTTTATTTCTGAACTCTAATTTAATTCCATTGGTTTGTTTGCCTGTCCTTGTGCCAATACGATGCTGTTTTGGCCACTGTATTAAGTTTTAGAATCAGGAAAAGTGACTGCTAATTTGTAAACGTGATTGTGATTGAAAGGGGTAGTCTGTGGACATTAAATGTCAATTGAAAGGAAACTAGAGAATAATCTAGAGAATGTGTAGCATAGTGATTTCAATGCTGGATGAAGATTGTGGTTAATAGTATAAATATACGAATTCCCTCCTCTGTGGACTTGTGAAACTTAGGGAACAAGTTATCTGCTTCTGATATACAATGGAGGGAGAGGCATAGGATAAATATTCCCATTCTCATAGGGAGAAATTGGAAAGAAAACAGATCACAGAAACACAGCAGGGCATATTCCATTAGATTTCAAGGTCTGAGAATCAACAGAAAGATGTTTTGTCCTCCAGGCCTAACGAAGAGGCAGCCCCACCCTTTCCAACTTTGCACAGTGGCCATGCTTTCCCTGAAAACTGGGTGAAGGCTCCACCATCTCCAAGAATTATACAGTTCTGCCCTTGAAGCAATTCTTCCTTCAACTTGTCCCTTCTCTGCACCTTTAAGTCTAGACTGGCAGTGGTTCCATTCATACAAATTGCGTAAAAACTTGTTGGTTTTGCATATATTTCACAGGGGTCCAAGCTAGCCAACAATAGAGCCTTTCCATAGATCTTTCCTGCAAAACTGCATTTCCAGGCCTGACTTCCCCTGAAATGGCAGCTGGTTCCATGTTCAGTTAAACCCTTACATGGAGCACTATTCTCTGGGGATTTGCTTTTTCCAGAAACTCAGAATTTTCCAAAAATTGTGCTTAGGAATTTAGTTCTCAGCTTATCCCTTTCCTCTTATATTTTACTATAAGGAGAAACCAGACAGAACTTTCCACATTTAGTTTGGAAATTTCCTTAGCTATAAGGAGAAAGTTAATCACTTTCAAGTTCTGCTTTTCATGTGACATCAGAACCCAATTTCACCAAGTTCTCTGCCACTTGAAAATAAGGATTACCTTTTCTCCAGTTTTCAATAACATAGTCATCATTTTCTTCTAAGTCCTATTCAGAAGTACCATTAGCATCCATATTTCCACCAACAGTCTCTTCAAAGCAATCTAGGCCTTTTCTATCAAGCCTCACAATTCTCCACCCATTGCCCAATTCCAAAGCTATTTCTACTTTATTGGTATTTGCAATGTAGCACCCCACTCTCCTGGTACCAAAATCTGTTTTAGTTTCCTAGGCTGCTCAAGCAAATACCATGAAATGGGTTGGGTTAAACAATGGAAATTTATTTGCTTACAGTTTTGAGGCTAAAAGAAAATCTAAATCAAGGCTTCATCAACTTGATGCTTTCTCTCTGAAGACTGTGGCATTCTGGGGCTGGCTTCTGGAGATCCTTGGTCATTAGTTTGTTACATGGTAAGGCACATGGCTACATTTCCTGGTCTCTCCCTACTCTCTGGGTTCCATTGATTTCAGCTTCTGGCTGTTTCCTCGTGTCTTTTTCTCTGTTTGAATATCACGCCACATAAAAAGGACTCTAGAATAGGATTAAGACCCATCCTTATTTAGGTGAGCCACACCTTCCTAAATGAAGTAAGGTCATCAGAAAGTAAGACTTACAATGGATTCACACCCACAGGAATGGATTAAATTTAAGAACATTTTTCTGGGGTACATAGAGCTTCAAACCACCACAGTCCCTTTCTCATTTCCGTATCTGTATATTTTAAAAATATTTTGTGTTTACCTTGGGGGTTGTATTAAACAACCTATGTCTATAACCTACTAGTTTGAAAAGACACCAACTTAACTTCAGTACCATACACATTCTCTGCTCCCATGTCCTTCCTTTCCCCTCTTTTTAATTTTTGTCACACATTAGATCTTTATATTTTGTGTGTCTGTTACAAGGAAATATTCTTCTTCAATTGTATTCTAACTCTTATAGGAAATAAAAAGTAGCATTATATACTGAAGCGACAATTCTATTGGCATTTGCATTTACTCATATCATTACCTTTACTAAAGATCTTCACTTCTTCATACTGCTTTATGCCTCTCTCTCCTGTCCTTTCCTTTCAACTTGAAGAGTTCCCTTTAGCCGTTTAGCATTTCTTGTAGAACAGGTCTTATGGTGATCTACTCTGTCAGTTTTGGTTTATCTGTGAATGTTTTAAATTCTCCCTAATTTTTGAAGGACGGTTTTGCCAGCTGAAGAATTTTTGGATGACAGTTTTTCACTTTCAGTACCTTAAATGTCATACCTCTGCCTTCGTGCTGCCTGGGTTTCTGATAAGAAATCAGTACTTAGTCTTACTGAGGATCCTTTGTATGTGAATGAATCACTTTTCTCTTGCTGCTTTCAGAATTCTCTATCTTTGGCGTCTGATATTTTGATTAGTATGCATCTTAAAATAGGTCTGTGTGGACTTACACTTCTTTGAAGTATCTATTATTATGTCTTTTGTAAGTTGGGAAATTTTGGGTCATTATTTCCTCATATAATTTTTCTGTCCCTTTTTCTTCTCTTCTCCTTCTGGGACTCCCATGATGCTGGTAGGCTTCTTGCCATCATACAGGTCCCTTAGGCTTTGCTCATTTTTTCTAGTCTTTTTTCTATCTATTCTTCTGATTTTGAGTGTCCTGTCTTCTGCTTTGCTGATTCTTTCCTCTGACTGTTCAAATCTGCTGTTGTGTGCCTCCAGTGTATTTTTAATCTCCCTTATTGCTTTTCATTCCCATTAGTTCTGTTATGTTCCTTTTTAAAACTTTCTAATTCTTCTTCTGTTCACACATTGTCTTCTTAATATCCTTTAGCTCTAGATCCATATTTACTGTGTTTCTATCCATACTTCAACACCTTGAATTGATTTATGGGATTTGTTGGAACTCCTTTGATTAGTTGTTCAAGTGCCTGTGTTTCCTCTGAAGTTGTTTCGGGGGGCAACTTTCCTAGGGATGTCTTATGTCATTGTCTTGATGACCTCACCTCCCCTCCCCCAATTTCCTTTTTTTGAAAAATGTCTTTAGTTTTCCTTGGTATATAATATATTGAAAATATTTTGTCTCAGCATTTTATGTTTATTCTAATGTGGGTTAGCGTCTATGGAGGCTGATGAAAAGTCAACTCAATTTAATTACAGTTCCTTTACAGGTAGTTTTTCTTTCATATCTGGGTGCTTGTAAAGTTTCCTTTTTCTCTTTGGTGTTCTGCAGTTTCACTTGGACGACTTGACTTCATTTGGTTTTCTGAATCTGAATATTCATTTTGTCATCAATTCTTCTCTTGATATTTCCTTTCCCCCATTCTCTCTATTCTCTCATCAAACTCTAATTAGAGACATTTTAGAGATTCTTCTATCTTCATGAGTCTTGAACTATTTTCAGCATTTTCCTTCTCTTTGTGCTAAATTCTATGTAGTTCCTTTTGATTTATCTTTCAGTTTTCTATTTCTCCTAATATCTGTGTTTATTCTGATGTTTAATTTGTTCTTTTATTTTAAAATTTAAACTATTTCATTTATAATACTTCTAATTGGCTCTTTTTCAAATCTATGATCAGTTTTGGTAATCTCATTCTCCTCAGTCATATTTTCATTGTCTTTTATTTTTATAAATCTATTCATTACAGTTATTTTATATCATGCATGATTATTCCAAAATCTGCAATTTTTATGTTTAATTTTGTTTTTTTTTCTTTTAAATTTCAGATGACCATTGCTCATCATGGCCTCTTTCCTTGTGTGTTTTGTTATTTTAAAGGTTAAATTTTTTTTTAAATTATGAGCTTATTTGGAAAATTCTTTGAGGCAAAAGTTTAAAGAGTGATCCTTCAGAGATCTGCTTTTGCTTCTGCCAGATGCCTTGGAGGGGCACTACCACGCATGACTACTTTAACCAGCTTTTAGAATATGCTGGCAACAAATCTGCCAGAGTACAGATTTGTGATTTGCCATCTCAGGGGAGACATTTTATTTCTATTTTGTTTTGTTCACTCAAAGACAGGCAAGCACCCCCATTGTCTTCCTCTGCAACTTAGGATATATCAGATACAGAGAAGTTCTGTAAAGCTGTAAAAACTTCCACATTTACACTAAAAAACTTTTAAATCTTAAACTAAAGTTATCGAAATTGACAACATAAAAAAAGATTCATTGCCTGGATGATTTACTTGTGCTTTCTTCCAAATTAGTATAATGTTGATTTTAAACAGACATCACATATGTACATGAACACATAAAGCACTCACCCTAAACTATGGACCATCCATCTAAACTGAAACCCATGAATAAAATAATCATAGATTTTCCCAATAATTAACCTACTATAAATGCATCATATTACTAGGTACATTAGAAAAAGCAAGACAAAATCAATATATATTTGAAAGACATTCATTAACATTTAGACACAATATGAAAAAAAGGTGACTTCTTCAAAACGAGGATATCTTTTTTAAGCTGACAGTTTATATCATACTTTAACATGAAATAATACATATTTTCACAATAAAATCAGAAACAAACCAATGATGCTAGAAAACACCAATGGTATTTAACATTGCTCTGCCTGGTGCAATAAGATTTTTTAAAAAGACAATTATTAGGAAGGGAGGAAAAATGATTTGATTGAAAACTGAAGTGAACCAATATAAAATCTATCAAATTAATTTTAAAATTTTGAGGTAAATAGTTTTCCCTATAGATCAGCTAGTTATAAAAATAATTCTTAATCAATTGTATAAGATCTTTTGGAATTTGATAAAATGATTCTAATGGAAAAATAAGGAAAGAGAGTACTTCACATTTTTTTTGAAAAAAAAATCAATGAGTATAGAGTTGCTTTGCCATATATTTAAATGCATTATAAAGCTACATTGATTAAAACAGTCTGGTATTGTTTGACAAATGATAGTCAGTGAATCAGAATATGCACCTCTGGAAAAAATCGTAAAATATATTAAGTACTTATAATAGGATATCAGAAACTTAACACATTTTTTATATTGTCCTAGAAAACTGGGTAATTGGAAAAAAATTAACTTAGGTATTCTCCTCCCATTTCTGAGGCAGATTTCTCACGATTTCTAATTTTCTACTTTTGTAACAAGGACAAATGCATTTTCTTGGGTCAAACAGCATCTCTGTCCCAAACTGGTTCTCAGACCTTTACATGGGGACACCCTCGTTTACATGCAGATACCTCAGAGACCTTTACCACCTGATAAACTTTTTTTCTTTTTAATACCATCTATCAATCCATGGAGGTTGGGTTCCCCAAGTGCCAGTTCTGTATTCCATCTTTCACAGGGAAGTAGAGGACTAAAGAGAATTAATGAGTGGCAGGCACTATAGTTGCAGACCAAGAGCATCAAGAAATGTGTGGAATGTTTTCCTTTCACTGATTCAATCAAGTGAGCACTTTGGTATCCAGTGTAGGGTTTGGTGCCATGCGAAACACAATTGAGGCCTTTGAAGAGCTTACACCTTAGTGGGGGGGACGAAGCACAAGCAAAATCAGAGAACCATTATCTGTTAAATGGTACAGTATTGACAGTGTGTGCAAATGAAATTCAGAAAATGGAGAGATTCATGTGAGGGGAGGAACTGGACAAGGACTTGAGAGCCACACAATTTGGGGGGAATGGTGGTAGCCAGTCCTCTTTCCCCCTGGCAGGAAAACTCATGGGGTATCACAGGGCAGTGAAGGCTGGTGGCAAGTTTCCCTTTTCCCACTCTATGTGGGAACTGGCTCAACTATCCTTGCCCTTTAACCACAAAGAGTTCTCATTACAATTTAGCTCTTTTATATGGCTCTGGGGGCTCAGCACCAAATGTAAGGAGAGTAAGCAAATCATATCAGTCAAATCCAAAATAAAATCTAACTTGCCCATGATGATGAGAGAATAGCAGAGGATAGAAAGGGGAGCTAGGTGGAGAGGAGAAGGGAAGTCTTGGAGGGAAAAATTATGTGTTCCTGATGTCTCTCTTTCTCCCCTTCCTTGCCTTTCTAGCAGAGCCAAGCCAAACAAGCATATAGTATTCTGCCATTTGGCATTCCTCCTTCTTGGCATCATGTCTGCTGTTTTGTGTGTCTACTGCTGGCCCAGAATCAGGAACGAGGCCTTACTATTCAGAGAGACCACCTGCAGGTTTTATTTGCTTTTTAAAAATCTCAAACCTAGTTCTTATATAGAGGCTACAGAAGCCAAAATTCAGCTGTAAGAACCCTACTCATCACACGTCCTGGGTAACTTCATTACCTCCAATTTTATCTACTGGAGGGGCTTTTGTAGCATTTATATTCATTCAACACAGTTTTATGGATTTAAGTGAAGGGTAAAGTTCTGGAAGTGCAAACTTCTGAAATGACAACATACAACAGGCATAGAGAAAAGATGGCTTTATTCACCATCCTCTCCTTTACTTATTCTATTTTTAGTCCTTCATCTTTGTGGAGAAAGATCTGTTTTATTTTCTTCTATTTTATTTCCCTGGAGGTAGGGGGCTGTCTTAATTGATAATAGCAGTTCTACATATGCAATTATTACAGATAAAGAGGTATGAAATGAACAGCCTTATTTGGTAGGTCTGGCAGTACCACTCCCCAGTGGTAACCACGGTCATCAGTTTCTTATATATTCTTCTAGAAGTTTTGACACATGAACCTGCCTATTTACCCCTCTGTTTAAAATGGAAATAAAGTCTTTACCATACATATTTGTTTTTAACTTGCTTTTGTTCATTTAACATATCTTGGATATCAGTTCAAATAGACCTACTTAATTTAATCATATGGAAGTAACATGGCTTATTAGTCAGTCTTCCACAGCTGGACATTTGGTTTATTCCAGTTTGCTGCTGTTACTAATGATGTTGCAACGAACACATTTATTCATGTATCTTTGTTGCACTTATGTGAGAATATCTCATCGTAAATTCCTAGAAATAGAATTGCTGAGTCAAAGAGTAGGTAAGCACATTTTAAGTTATTTTAGATATAGTTAAATGGTCCTCCAAAATTATATTCCCATACAAGATCTCTTATTTTCCACATTCTTACCAACACTGGGTATTTGAAAGCTATTTAATTTTTACCAGTCTGCTAGGTTTAGAATGTGTCTTATTTTTATTTTTCCTATGAGTGTAGTTGAGCATATTTTCATATACGATTGGCTATTTGTGTGTGTGTGCGTGTGTATTTGTAGTGATCTGCCTTTCTCTTGTCCTTCTGGGGACAATAGTGTCAACCTCAAGATTATTGTATAGATTGAACCCATGTAAAATGAAATGTTCAGGGTTTGGCACATAGTAAATGCTCATTAAGTGTTAAATTTGGAAAACCTACCTTACAGCCTGACTCTCTTTCAGCGGTTTAGCATCTCTGAGGTTTTATTGTACCATCACTGTTACCTTCCACTTCTCTGATGGGTAATCTAAAGCTCAGAAAATTATCATTATGAGAGTAAAGTGCTCCCTGGACTCACTGTAGTTATCACATTGTATTTTAACTAATTGTTTGTCTTCTCTTTAGCCTGAGAGCTACATGAACATTTGGATCCTATTTTATTTATTTTTAATCTCTAAAATCTACTTCAGTGACTGGCACATGATAATCAATATTTGTTGAATACTTGGATGAAGAGATGAATGAATGAAGTCACAGCTCTGTTTTCTGGCAGCACCTAGGGAGCATGGATAGATAAAGCTAGCTTTTATTGAATAAACAGGACGGGATCAATTCTACTGGAAAATGCAATGGAACGTTTAGAAACTGACAGCATCGAATGCTCATGGTTGAACAATTATAGCTGTGGTTCCGTATGTGACCCACAGAACTTTTCCATCATTGGGTAAGAAATATTATTAGCTTTTAAAAAACTAGCCTATTCATTATTTCTCCTCTATTGGTCTTTGACTTGTTTATTCTAGGCCTGTGGGTCCTAATATATCTATGGATGTATGCATATGCCATTTTAAATAAAGAGTAGAAAGGGAAGTTTAAAAACAATATACATGTATAGTTGTAATCCTTGTTATCCCAAACTACATATGTTTGGATTTCTTATGTTTAACAAGATGCATAGTCATCCGGTAAACAATCCCATATAAGATAACCATCCTGATAGGCATTTGAGTTAAATATAAACAAGTGTGTAAAACCCCACACGATGAATTGAAAATAAAATGAGAACTCCACTAAAGTTCATACTTCCAGTTTCAGAAGATGTTTCCCCGTAGTCCGAGCATAAGTAAATGTATACAAATTCAGGAAATAATCTTCCAGTAAACAATGGAAAATTGTTCACAGAAGGGTGTGCTTTGACATCTCCAGGCAGTTGAGAAAGAAAATAACATTTACTAGTAATCCAAACTACCTGAGCAGTAAACAACACATTGCCTATTTCCGTAATTCTCAGGAGTACAGGATGCCAGAGGGTATGGGATGGAATCAGGACAGCTGGAATAGGGGCTGAGCCAGTGGGATACTACTCTGCCAATGTGAGGGACATGCCAAGGCTTTCCATCCTGAGAGGTGAGTAGATGTAAGAATCAAGTCTTGAACCCAATCTTCAAAATAGACAAGGCAAGAATGGCAATCAGTGGAAATGGCTGACTTAAATAGGCCTGCAGGATAACAGGTAGGGTTCTAGAAAGGAAAAAATACACATTGGCCACCCAAATTCATTTTAATATTTCTTTTTCTACTGGATTGGCTTTGGGTCTCATGAAGGAGCTCAAACCAGTTCACAAGTGATAAAGGTCTTCTGTCTGGCAATCTACTTAATAGATTGAAGAAATCCAGCACTCTTTAGAGAGACAGATGGTGAAATGCAGTTAAATATTGACCTTTGGGCTAGTTATGTGGATCTCATGAAGGTCTGTGTGATGGGCATAGTTGCCCAGCATCCACTGGCTCTTCTGGAGCAACTGTACCAAAATTCTTTTTCAGAGAACTCTCCTCTGCCCCCCTCACCCCCCCAACC
>PVKH010038183.1:0-11360 GCA_004027955.1 Chaetophractus vellerosus | reverse complement strand
TGATGATCTTGAAGGCTTCCAGCTGTTTCTTCTGCATCAGTCTGGCAGACAGAGTAAGACATTAAGCACTGATTACCATATGAGCAATTGAAAAAAATTTTAATACTCAAAGTGACCATACATCACTTTAACTATATTTGATTGGCTGAGCTCAAAGAGTCACACCTGATTTCTTGGGAAATATAATCCAGTTATGTGCTGGGAAAGAAAAGGAAATGAGATTTAGTGAATGTGTAACATTGTCTTTTCCAGTGGGGATGATGGCTACTCTGGGCAAGTCTATAAATAACATGTGAGAAGATGGGCTCAATGTTGCCAGATCTTTGAGTTTTTCAAGGGAAACTGGAATTTCAGTTTTCATTTTTTAACATGACATCTCCTAATCTCTAAATATTGGCAACTAATTTACTCTTTTAATGATTTTGTGTGAGGAAAACCAAATATGTCTGCACTGAAAGAGTCAAAGTTCAAGTTCTCTTCTCTTGTGACCTGTGGGTACATGATGTTCTAACACTGTGTTAGTTGGCACTCATAAGAAGAGTTGACAAGTGGTGCTACAGAATCCAAGCTGGGCGGGGTGGGATTGACTTTTTTAAACAGCAGTCGTGAAGAAGTTTACCCCCATTAAACTAGGATAAGACTGCAAAGACCATTGGATCCAGATCAAAAAGTGGGACAAATAACAATCAAGTAGGAAAGTCATGCTCCCTTTCCTCATGAAACTTGCAGTATACCTGGGATGAGACTACATAAAAGAAGAACGTGTAAATATAATACAACCCAGAATTTGTGGTAAAGATTGAGTACAGCAAAGTTCAGAGAAATTTATCATCATTTTGAGGTGGTAGTTAGCAAAGTCTTATGGGTCAGGGAGACTTGAAGTTGTCTCAAGAATTCAAGTATTAACTAATTAATAATTCAAGAATTAATTAATGGAAATCCTAAGTATATTCACAAATATGTAGAAATGTGGTAAAAAAAATGGACAGGAATTCTAAAGAGCCAAGTTAACTCTCACATTCTCTTTTAACTACCTTCATGTGTGGCTGAGACTGCCAATTATTTCCTAATCACTATTCTTACTTTCTTCCTAATTAACATAGAACATGAGATTTTTAGCTGGGTACATGGCTCCCTTGACTTTATGTATGTCTAAATTTTAGCTAGAGGATGTAAAGAGAGTGAGGTGTGCAACTTCCAGGAAACACATTTAAAAATAGCCATTTTCTTCCCTCTCTCCCTCTTGCTGGTTGGAAGGAGCACCTAAATGCCAAAACTTCAGCAGCCACCAGGGACTATGAGAATGGAAGCCCTTACAACACAGCAACAAGATTGAGGAGCCAGGACCCCCTGAATTTGAGAGAAAAACAACTTCTCTCTTGTTTATACCACAGTTATTTTGTATGCTTATTGTTATTGTTGTCTCTTTGTTTTTGTGTGTGTGTTTTTTTATCCCCGTTACTTAAACTTGAATGTATTACTTTCCCTCCTTGAGCTGGAATATCCTTAAAATGAAAAGGGCAAAATTTATTTAGATGGCCCCGAATACCACCTTCCTACTTTAACATTCTGTATGATTCAGCAGAAATTATTTTTAAATCTATTTGCAAAATTGTGCCATTACATAGCATCAATATGTCTCATATAAAATGTGAAAACTCCAGTCACTTCCTCAAGTATTTTCTAACGTATACACATTTCTCTTTGAGAAAATACCTGATAATACATGTCACATTGAAAATGGAATAGACAATATTCCAATTCTGTTCATGTATGACTATCACACTTAAAATTAAATTTACATCATTAGTAATTTTGTTGAATTTTTTATAATTGATTCTTTTAAGATAGGTGATTAACATTTTACATTTACCAAGTCATCATTTCACAGGGTGTGTTCATTTGAATGCAAATCTTGATAGAAAATTCACAAAATAAATATTCTAAGGTTAAATAATTGCATATACCGCTTTACCATCATATTTCCTTCTGAAAGATTCATCAAACATATTAGAATAAGAAAAATCCCTGCACTATCTCAAAAAAGCAAATACAAATATTTTATCAGTTATTTCTACAATATATTTGACCACAAAAATATTTTTTCCTCAGAAGAGAGTTTGGGAAACACAGTTTTAGATGGTATACTTTTCCTGATTTTTTTCTTTTGCACTGCAGCTTCTCCATTTATGAAAGTGAACAAAACCCCAAGGTAGCAATGTTAAAATCAGTTTGCTATTTCACAACACATTCCACAAGAAAACCGTTTGTAAGCCACAGCTTGAATTTCTCTGAGAGGAACAGGAATGATCAGTGAGCTCTGTTTAGACATTGCTCATTTAATTTTGCCTTTTGGGCTGTGCTTCTTTGCTAGTAAAACTCAGCTTTGATTCAGAAGCACCTTATCATATTATGAGCATCAGTCAGACACTTGACACACTTTATGTCCTGTGAGAGTGATCTTAATTTAAGTGGTTGCTTCTAGGCATTTCCTTGGCCATAAACCTAGCAATCTTACATAGAGGCAGTAAAATATTTCTCTTTTCATATCAATAAAAATGGAAGCAAGAGGCTATCTTGACTGAGACGAGTACAATACAGAAATAAGCAAAGTTAGTACCCATTTTTTTGGTACAACATTGTATTTTTTGTTGTTCTTTTAAATGTTTTGCCTACCAAGAGACCAGAAACATTCTATAGAGGCTAGGGGATGCCATTTGGTGATTTTATGCAGTATTACTAGAAAAAAGCTTCTAAGGACTCCGCTTTTGGAGATTTCGGTGATTTTGCCAAGAGCAACAGAATTTTTTAAGAATTTCTTTTTAGCTTTCAGGAAAGTTGGTTAAAAGCTGTTTTAACTATCTCAAACACCTTTACAGATCTTTAATGCAAAAGTAAAAATGGAAAGAAAAACTGATACATATTAACAAGCATATAACCATAAAGTTGATGATTTCAACACATTTTGAGACGTACCATAAAATCTATCATTAATATTTTTTTCTCTGGAAATCAGTATAATTATCAAAGGTTTTAAAGGACCACGTTACAAATACATGGATTCTGAACTCATAGAACAGATGGTAGGTTTTCATTTTATTCAACTGTTTTACAAATTGATGATTCAATCATCTGTTAGAATTTTTATTTTAATTAAATTTGCACTTATAACTCTAATTATATATAATGGAGTGTTTAAGCAGCAGTTAACAGAGTACTTTTATAGAGACAGAACAATAACTATGTAGCATTATTGATTCAAAACAGTCATTTCTGGAGAAAGTCCAGAAATTGTTAGGTGGCAAGTGAAACATGAGACATTTGCTTAGAGAGAATTTTCAGTTTCATAACTCAAAATATATGAATACTCATGCATGGCTGTTTTTGGTAATGATTATCATTGATGTATGTCGATACATTAAAATATGCACACATTGTACAGGAAAGAAAGGACATATGGAAGAGATCAGACAGGACACTGCCAATTTGGGGTTTTAATTAAATTGAATTCCACTTAGTTGTCAATAACTTGTCTATGAGTTGAAACATTTCTATTTATTTTTTGGAATCTGAGCATCTTACATACCAAAATGTGATAATGCATATTTAACTCAAACTGGGAATGCATGCCCATACAGACCTTAGGGTTATAGTTTCAATTTTGATTTAGAAGCTTTGCTACCCACAGCAATATATCATGGAGCCCTTGAATTTATGAGCCCATGCCATTCTACATGGCTGGGTTAATATGCAAATATTAATTTGTGTACTTCACTCAGAATATTCTATTTTGAAAACCAACGTAATATTTCATTTAAATCTACTAACTTGGTCCTCTAGGGAAGACAGAAACTATTAAATTTTCAAAGCTTCTCAGTGCTATTCCTGTATCTAATAGAAAGAGTCAATTGAAAGTAACCTCTGTGGTTTCTCCAGGGAGTCTAGCTGTACCTTGATTACTTAATGTCCATTTTCTGGATACTTATATAATCATAATTAATCCTGAGCTTATTCAATCACTGTATTGGTCTTTACAGATGACAATTTTTATGTGAATAAATCCTAAAATTTCTAAAGAAAGAGTGAGGAACTGCTAGCTCACATACCTGTTGTTAGAAAATACACTGCTTTCAATAAGTGAACTTCACCAATAACAAATTATTTCTTTAAGTAACAAAGATTTTTTAAATGGGTCTTTTAAGTAACATTACCACTAAAATAATACTACACATTTAACTACTGTTTTCACAAATAGAAAATATTAGTTATAATTTAGCTCTTCTGTTAAAAATTAGGAGTCATTTTCATGACCATCAATTTTATGCTTGGCTTTGATATGGTTGTCTTTCTATCTTCTTTTTTACTGTTATGTAGTTATTATATAACATTTTAGTTTGTCCGTGCAGTGGTAAGAACATGGGAAGTTTTGAAATAAATATTTGTGCAGTGAATGCCTGAATTTGCAAATGAAGCTTTCCATTCTTCTCCTTTAATTGAATGCTAACTGAGAAATAAGGTAACTAAGCTTATTAGAAATGCATGATCGTTATATCAAACATTAAATCAAGAGTCTAACCAGCAGACAAGATGCACGAACCTTGGAACATCAGGTATTTCAATTTGTCAGAACTTTTCCTACTTGCTATCAGGTTCTCAGATTTGTTAAAGATGTTGAAGTTGCCGAAAGGCCTATCTGTGAATAAATCAGATGTTATTTTCAGTGAGAAAATGACATGAGGAATATGATGTATTGTGTGATACTGTTGTGCTAAAAATGCATACAGTTCCTTGAATAGTTATTATCTTTGGTCTTTGGTGGATATAGAGGAAAAGCCACACGTAAACGTTAGAATCTGCTATCTTTCCACATGTAAGGCTGGAATCGATTCCAAAAAACAGCACCTCAGGAAATATTGTGGTACATGTTGAAAACTGCAAGATTAGTGAATGTTCAGTCGAGGACTCTCAAGGTTTCTTTGTATATTTCCAATTCTACCTTCTGTGATATTGTTCTTATTTCTATTCCAGGGTTGTTAAAATTCCCTGTTGTATCTGCATTGTAGATGACTGAGATATGTCTTTAAAATCCATTTGTTGTTGATGTACTTGGAGTCATTGTTCCCAGCCCCCATTAGGTTCACTTGATTAGGTCACTGATAAGTTATACAATGGTGAACAAAAACAAAAAGGTGATGTTGTTAAATATTTATTTTAAGAAAATACCTGTCTATCTGGGCAAATGTCTTTTCATCCAAATTACTAAACACTTTATAAAAATATAATTTCATTGGGGCAATTCATTATACTTTTTAAGTGTGCTTTGTCTTTTCCACTATTTTTGATATATTTATTCTGTAATAATTGATAAAGAATTAAGACTAAAGTACTAAAATGTGTTATTAACTTTAAGGTACAATGCTTTTAATGCAATCTCAATAAAAATCAACACTGTATTTTTTAATGAATTGGAAAAACTAACTACAAAATTTATTTGGAAGGGTAAGAGGCCCTGAATTACAAAGACATATTGAAAAAGAAAAATGAAGTTGGAGGTATCGCACTACTTGACTTTAAAACATACTTCAAAGCTACGGTGGTCAAAACTGTATGGTATTGGCACAAGGATAGACATACTGACCAATGAAACTGAATTGAGAGTCCTGATATAGTTCCTCACATATACAGTCATGTGATATTCGACAAGGCCACCAAGCCCACTCAGTTTGGAGAGAATGGGCTCTTCAACAAATTGTGCTTGGAGAACTGGATATCCATATACAAAAGAATGAGAGAGGAACACCATCTCACACCTTATACAAAAATCAACTCAAGATGGATCAAAGATCTAAATATAAGAGTCAAGACCATAAAGACCTTGGAAGATAATGTAGGGGAGCATCTACAGGACCTTGTAATAGCAAATGGTTTCATGAACTTCACACCCAAGGCACGAGCAACAAAAGAAAAAATAGATAAATGGGATCTCCTCAAAACTAAAAACTTCTGCACCTCAAAGGATGTTATCAAGAAAGTAAAAAGGCAGCCTACCCAATGGGAGAACATATTTGGCAACCATATATCTGATAGGACCCTAATATCCTGCATATATAAAGAAATCCCACACCTCAAAAATAAAAAGACAAACAACCCATTTAAAAAGTGGGCAAGGTACCTGAAAAGACACTTCTAGGAGGAAGAAATACAGATGGCTAAAAAGCACATGAAAAGATGTTTGACATTGCTAGCTATTAGGGAAATGCAAATCAAAACTACAATGAGATACCATATTATACCCATTAGAATGGTGACTATTAAAAAAACAGCAGACTATAAGTGTTGGAGAGGATGTGGAGGAAAGGGAACCCTCATCCACTGCTGGTGGGATTGTAGAATGGTCCAGCTACTATGGAGGACAGTTTGGCAGTTCCTCAAAAAGCTAACTATAGAACTTTCATATGATCCAGCAATTCCACTGCTGGGTATATACCCTGAAGAATTGAAAGTAAAGACACAAACAGATATATGCACACCAATGTTTATAGCGGCCTTGTTCACTATTGCCAAAAGCTGGAATCAACCCAGGTGCCCATCAACAGATGAATGGATAAACAAAATGTGGTACATACATACAATGGAATGTTACTCAGCTGTAAGAAGGAGTGAAGTGCTAACACATGGGATATCATGGACGAATCATGAAGACCTTATGTAGAGTGACACAAGCTAGGCATTGAAGGGTGAAAAGTACATGATCTCAATGATGTGAATTAAGGAAATTGAGCGGTCTCGGAGAGCTATTGTCTATAAGATAGGTTTACAAGAAATAGAAAGAGAAGAGAAGGTTGTGAGCCATCACCCATACAGATATAATCTATGGTAAAGTGATAGAGCGTAGTTGCATATTGAAGTGATAGGACAGGAGGGTAGTGATATTATTGGGTTAGGTGGTACAGGGTTGACAGGTGGGTAGATTGGGAAGGGTGGGTTAGAAGGCCCAGGATACTGGGGGGAGGGTTGGGAGAGGGACCAGGTGAACACTGGGGATTTGTGGGTATGAGGTTGAAAGTACAGAGGTAGGAATGCTCTTATGGCAAAATGACAAGGAAGGGTCAGTGGTTTAGGGTGTTGGTTGGAAGGGCATTTGGGACTGGTTACACCTAGAGCAGGCTTCTAGGGAGTGTATGAGTGTTCATTTTGTCACAATGTGTTGTATCAGTGGGAGGTGACCACATAATGAGTGGGAAGCAGTTGGACTCCCATCTTTGGGAGGACCAATTTGTTCAGAAATAGACAGGCGGGAGTCTCTCAAGAGCATGGGCAGTTCCTAATAGGGGAGGACAAACCAGTGTGTCAAGACCTCTTGTTGCATGTAACCATGAATCTTGTCATCCAATGAGTCAAGCCAGGGGGTCATTGTGGGCCCCTGGGAGATGGGTGGGAGGAATAGAATAGATCAAACAGGGGGAATTTAGAGGTCAGTGGAAATGTTCTTCATTACCATACAGTGATTGGACACAGGACATGGTAAATATCATCTCAATTTATAAAAGTGTACTGTCTAAAATGTAAACCATAATGTAAACCAATGTCAATGTTTAGTAGCTATGTTTCACCATTTGTATACCAATTATAACAATGCTACCATCCACATATAAAAAGGTATTAATATGGGGTGGAGGAAGGGGGGACCATGTTGGGTATATGAGAGTCTCCTGTACTCTGTGTGTGACTATGCTGTGAGCTAAAACTTCTTTGAAAACAAAATGAATAACAGTGACACACCAGGGAATGAGTGGGGGAAGGTGCCACAGCACAGACTGGACACCAGATATTGCAGTGATGAAAAGCAAAAGGTCCAAAATTTTTTAAAAAATATTTTTCATTTTTTAAATATCCCAATCTTTTAAGTTTATTTTATTTTTAGATTTAAAAATTTTTTTATGTATTTTATCTCTTACATTAAAACTTATCATTATTATTTCATTTTCCTATTAATTGTATTCAGCTGTTGTAATGTCTTCATCTTTGAAGAAGCTTTGGGTCACAGAAGGGTTACAACTGGGGTGGGGGAGGACCATTGGTGTGGGATGTCAGGGATGGGGAATACATAGGAGGAAGTTCTCCTGAGCATACATATAAGCTATATAAAAATGTTCAAATGTTCATGGGGCACTGTCACAGTGCATGGAGAATCACTCAATAAATGAGAGAATACTGAATTCCCATCCTGGAGAGCTCTGCCACATTCTCTAAGGGAGCAGCAACAGTCCCCCAAGTGCAGAGGCAGTGACTGGTGAAGGAGGATGATCCACTGATGGGCCCTTGATATTGATGACTAGCCTTATGAGTCTTTGCTCTTGAAATTGAAACTTAGCCTATTGTTATGGAGTTTCTAAGGGTTGCCTCCTGAGAGCCTCCTTGTTGCTCAAATGTGGCCCCTCTCTAAGCCAAACTCAGCATATGAATGCATTACCTTCCTCCCAATGTGGGATATGACTACCAGGAATAAGCCTCCCTGGCACTGAGGGCTTGCTACCAAGTGTCAACTGGCAATGTGACTGGAAAAAGACCTTGAATAAAAGGGGGAAAAGGTAAAGACAAATGAGTTTATATGGCTAAGAAACTTCAAAATGAGTCAGGAGGTCATCCCAGAGGTAATGCTTACACACATCTCCATAGGAACTCATAGAACTCCAAAGTGGATATCATCCCGAATAGTGGGGTTCCTGAGGGCTCTGGAGACACCCAGGTCCTATGTCAGGGTGGATAGCTCCAGAGTTTGGTGCCTTGCCAGTGAGCCCTACTTTGGAGTTTGTGCTCCTGAGAGTGACAGAGTTGGACTCAACTATGTCTTCCCTGCACATGGCTCTTCTGTTCCTATACTTGGTGCTGGAGTTTGTAGGTGTCCATCCAGAAACTTGAGTCTTTGGGCTGTCCATGTGCCAGGCCTGGGACCTTGGTGGAGCAACAACTCCTACTCTACAGCTCATTGGACTCACCCAGGACAACTGCCAGGAAGATGAGGATGGACAACAGCTGTCCCAGGGAAAGGAGATAGTCTGCAGCTGCAGGCAGGATAATCTCATCCATCTTTCCCATGGCATATAAGCCCCCTCTCAATTGGAGGTGGACTGGACATGACCATCCCAGAATCCTCAGGATTGGGGAATGAACTGTGGATTTACTGGTATTCTACAACAGACTTGTTGTGATTCTAGCAATGGAAGAAATTACAGCATTGATGTGGAGCCAGTGGCCACTGGAGGCTCTGGGAGCAGGGAGAGGGAAAAGCAGTTGTAACACAGGGGCTTTTTCAGGACTTGGGAATTGTCCTGAGTGACATTACAATGACAGATATAGGCCATTTTATACCATCATATAACATGCAGAATGTTGTGAGAGAGAGTGTGGTCCATGCTAAATGGCAAAGCCCCAGGATGTGTTTATCAATTGCAATTAATGTGCTACACTAATGAAGGATGTTTACGTAGGAGGTTGTGGGAGGTGTGGGAGGTGGGGCATATGGGAATCCCTATATTTTTTTGTGTAAAATTTATGTAATCTAAGTATCTTTTTTTAAAAATTTCAAAAATTAAAAAAAATGCTTATTGTGATCATCTTAACTTCATTTCATGATTCATCTTGAAATTTTAAAATAAAAGTGAAAGAATTTTGAAATGAACCTATTTTTGTGACTTTTAAATGTATTTCAGTAAAATGTGTTTTATGAATAGTATTATGGATTGATTCTGTGGTGCCAAATGTAATCTCCAGTTCACAGGCAGCCCCACTGCTGTCTTGGATTTAGATAGCACCTGTGTAAAACCTGGATATCTTATTGCTTATAGAACCTTAAATTAGGGTCTATGACCCCCTGTATCTTATGTACCTTCTGTTGGTTTTACAATAAATATGCTATAAAACTTTAAAAATTTGTGCTTCATTCTGTGTATGTGCTGAATGGTGATTTTCTTATTAATAGTTTTAAATTCAATCCACTAAAAAAACCAAAACTGAGAATATATAGATATTAATTCCCAATATTCTAAACAGTGCCACAAATAATTAGAGGCCATAATATCTCTGCTCACTCATTAGGAGACAAACAGCTCTGCCACTCCCAATCAATATCCTACTCTCCATCCCACTCCTAAATCCATTTAGGCAGAATTCTAGGGCATAGGGAAAGAGGAAATTTATCCATGTTGAGAATTGTTGACCTAGGGAAGAGTACTGTGGGTTTTCCCTTCTTCACCTTAGGACTGGGGAGGTAATGCGTAACAAATTCAAGCGAGAGTGACTCATGAAATGACTGTGAGGAGATGCTCCCAGAAATTAGAAGTCAACATTGGTGTTTTATTTCCCATTTTCTTACGCATCCAACTTTTTTGTTAGATTCCAGTTCAGTGAGGCTTGGAGACAGACCAAGATTCAGGCAGGAGTTTATTAGGTTGACTGCATGGTGGGGTCTGAAGAGAGACTTCAGCCCATCTAATGGAACTGGGGAGTACCTTTTGAGCTGGTGGAGTTGGGCAGGGTTTGAGAGGAACATGAAGATATGGGGTGGAAAAGTACCATGCTTGCTGTTCTCAGGATAGGGAGTGACTTTCTGAGGACTGCCTTATCGTTGGGGGAGAGAATACTCTGTGGTTCGGCAGGGGTATGAAAAGAGCAGGGGCTGGAATGGATCATTCTGTGTTTGAATGATCACAGGGTCAGTGTTTGAGCATAGGGTCAGTAAGTTACAATCTAATATTCCTAACTTTTAGTTGATAAGAAAAAACAACAAGAAAATATTTGGAATTGGGGCAGCATATTGTCTGGTTGCTTTCTGCTGTCAAGGGTGGGTGTTAGGTTTTGCTCTTGTTTTTTTTGGATCTTTGGGTTAGCAGCTGGTATTGAATTTCTTGCAGTAGGAGGAGGTTGTCCACATGACTCTGGGTGATGTTCTGGATGTTGTTTGGATGAACGGTGTTATAGCTTAGAAAAATATATGGTCCTGCTGATATTAAAAGAAGGAGAGTTATTATTGGGGTGAAGATGGGAATTAACCATGAGATCCAGGGTGGGTTGTGAGTCTATTGCCTCCAGGAGTTTGAGGAGAAGGATTAATAAGATTAACATGAGAAGAGTTAGGAGGGGTAAAAGAGTGGCAGTAACACATATTCAACATTGCATATTAATGGTTGACAGTGAAATTACATAATTTTGTGAGTTTAATAGTATATGAGCAATTTTTTATTAGTAGACAACAAAGTACCAGGTAGGGGGGTTTTATGAGGAGGTTTTTATTTTATTTTTTTATTTTATTTTTTTATTTTTTTTTAGATTTATTTATTTTATTACATATCTCCCCTTCC
>PVKH010038182.1:0-11361 GCA_004027955.1 Chaetophractus vellerosus | reverse complement strand
TTATTTTGCTGCTTTTGAGAATTTTTCAGGAAACTGTGTTGCCAAGTTTTCCTACTTTTCCATTGGTTTAATTCTATTAGGCCATATCAGCCCACAACCTTGTCATTATGTAGGCAGTAGGAGGTTTACAAAGTTGCTGCTGGAATGTTTTCCTTATCTTAGTTAACTCTTTGGCAGAATAGTGATGCCCCTGCAACTAATGCTAGATCTTCCTAATATTAATCTCACTAAATCTTCTGGAATAGTCCCTTTCACTCCTGAATTGGCTAGACAGACTTTATTTTGTTTCTCATGTATTTTAATGTTTTGGTAGTGGCAAAATCCAGGCTGGCACTTCCTGGGGAGGGGGGGGCAGCACATAAATTTGCATAGGATCTGAAAACTGTGGGGGTGGGATTAACATTAATCCGTTGTGAATTTTGAATAGGTGGCACTGTTGAAAAGGTCCTATTTTACAATCTTTTTTATAATGACTAGTCTTTGCACAGTTAAAACAGGTTCCAAGACCTCTTTCTTTTATGGCAATATTGGCAAATGCCTCTGCTAATAATTGAGCCTTGTGGTGCTCTGAGCTGATATCTTGGCACATTTTTATATACAAAAGTGGCCCCAGCCATTTTCATGGGTCTAAGGGTTTTTTGACACTCTGTGTTAGCATTATCAAAGGCCAAAATTTGAAATAATTTTGTCACAGTGCACTTAAGTCTTTTTAAGGTGAGCTATAAAATTAACATATGGTTCAGAGGCAGCTTGTTTTACATGTGCAAATGAGGGAGCCACTGATCCTGGAGGACTGTTTTCCAAGCATGCAAACAACAAACACTGCACTATACTACAGCAATATCAGAATACTGGAGTTGAGCTTGAATACCTAAACATCCTCCTGAACCCATAAGTTGTTCAAATGTTACATTTACAGGAGGGTTAGCATTGGCATTGGGGGAAGCAACAATATGAGCTTCATCAGCCCACCATGTTTTAAACTGTAAAAGTTCAGAGTCAGTGAAGCAGGTTCTAGCCAACTGATCAAAGTCCCATGGAATTGTTCTTTCCATTTGAGAGATCCCTCACAAAATTCCCAAGGTATATGGAGAGTTAAGTTCATATTTAGCACATGCCTCCTTTAATTCTTTCAGGATCTTAAAATTTAGAGGAGTATGAGTGAATTGTTGTCCTCCCTGTGGCATTTCAGCATTAGGTGCTATGGGGGTCACTTGGACAGGGAACATTTAAACATCTATGTCTCTGGCTAATTGAACCTCTCAGTTGCCTTTTTGTAATGTAGAAACATTTGGAACTGTAATATTAGCTAAAGGAGGAGAGGTCATAGCCTCTTCTAAACCAGGAGCAAAAGGAGGTTTTTTTAAATTCCTCCATTGAAGAGGATTCCTCCAGGGCTGTTGTGGCCACAGTCTGTACTGGAGCACAAAGGCAACCAAGATTGTTTTTTTTTTTTTTAAATATGTTTCTCTTACATTGTGGTTGCTAAAACAGACAGAGCAGTTCCTGTTTTTGCAATTTTCTTTTCAGTATCAGAGTCCAACTGCAAGGGCTCAAGAGCTAGAGATATTAGGCTACATAATGACCATACTTGAATAGGAATAGGCTCTCTTTTCCTATATTCCCTCTTCAGTTGAGAAACCACCTCTCTCCGTAGTTTACTGTTAAGAGTCCCTTTTTGTGGAAACCAATAGCAATGTTTCTGTACTAAGGCAAATAAATGCTCTATACTTTGTTTTTTAACCTTTACAACATGAGTGTGAAGTAAAGAAAGTAGAAATAGAAAGAGAAGAAATAGGAAATACAAAGAAGTATGTTCCATGGTTACCTTGACTAACACATTATTCAGAGCAAAGGAGGAATTTTCAAATGGGGTATATTCACTCCCTTTCAACCTCTGGCATCAGTGGCACTTAAATTCCCCAAAGTTTCCAATCCCTCAGAGCCTTCTTCCTTGAGCCACACAGTAGGGGCCAGATGTTGCTGTTAAGTGGGTGCCTCAGTGAAGTTTACTGTGATATAAGAAAGACAAAACTAAGAGTTTAAGAGAAACTGGGGTCAGGGAGCTAGCAGAATATATCTACCATGCTAG
This sequence comes from Chaetophractus vellerosus, assembly GCA_004027955.1. Classification (NCBI taxonomy): domain Eukaryota; kingdom Metazoa; phylum Chordata; class Mammalia; order Cingulata; family Chlamyphoridae; genus Chaetophractus; species Chaetophractus vellerosus. Next base: position 9,269 of record PVKH010038182.1, on the reverse strand, counting down.
CCCTGAAGCACAGACAGCCCAGTGCTTTCATAAGCAGGGTTACATGGTGAGAAGAACAGCTAGTGATTTACTACTCTTGGAATGTGCTTGAAAAACTATTGCAGACAAGGTTTACTCCTTTGATCTATCCTTAGCTCATCCTTGCATCTTGGTGACAGCAATCGTTCAAACTGTGCTCTCAAAGTTTTCTTCTTGAGCTAGTGTCTGGCATTCCAGAAACTCTGTCTGTGTTCTCAAGGCAGAATTCCATGTCTCAAGGATTCTTCTCCACATGTTAACATTTGAAAACAAATCAAAATAAATTAACCTGTCTATGATGTTGTAAACATGCTCATGTATTGTAAAACATTTTCTTTAAGGGACTTTACAATATTATGCAGGTATGTCACTCTTACATAATGATTCTTTTTTTTTAAGATTTATTTTTATTTATTTATATATCCCCCCCTTGCTGCTTGTGCTTGCTGTGTTCATTTGCTTTGTGTTTTTCTGTGTCTGCTTATTTCCCCCTGTTTACTCATCCTGCTGAGTCAGCTCACTGCATGGTGGCTTGCCTCCACCAGGAGGCCCTGGGTACCAAACCTGGGACCTCCCATGTGGTAAACCAGAGCCCAACCACTTAAGCCACAGCTGGTTCCCTGATTCTTTTTTTATGAAGTAAATAATATATAAATGACATTGAAACTAAAATTGTCAGCCTAAGAGATGAGTTACAGTGTAATGTCAGGGAAGGTAAGAATGGTGGCTTGGAGTTATGTACCCAAGAAAAATATATTCTCCCTCTCAATGCATTCCTGTGGGTATGAACCCAATCCAAATAGGATCTTTTCATAGGTGTGTGGTTTAACTGAATCAGGATGTGTCTTAAACCTATTCTGGAGACCTTACAAAGAAGGCCAAAGAGAGAGAAACCACAGGACAAGCAATAAGCTGGAAGTTAATGGAACTCAATATATTTGCAGAACTTGCTCCCTCACTGTGTTTTTGCCTGACTTCCCTACTTAAAATGACAACTCTAGTTAATCTCTTTGGTGCTCCTCATTACTGGAAAATAATTATATATTTGTTTTGTTTACTTTTTTCTTTTCCTATTAGATGTAAATTTGATGTAGGAAGGAAATTTGTTTCTCTTTTCCCCCAAAACCTAAGATAATGCCTGGCTCATGTTACACCTATTATAAATGTTTGGATATTGAATGAATGAATTAATAAATGAGTCCTTGTGTAACCTCATTATATACTCAACCTCCTTTCTCTGATTCCCATATCAGAAAGCAATTTTCACAAAATAGTTACTGTTTTAATACTGATTAATTAATGCATACTCTTCCAACGTCTATGTTCAATGAAGTTGATCACTACAAAGAGACTATATTTCTTTGAGAGAAAAGTTTGAATGTGATTCATTTTTATAGTTTTTCTCATACTAATTGCACATCTTTGCATAAAATGTGTATGCAAAAATAATTCCTGATAAATGGACACACTATAACTTTCTTTTTTGCACAATTGAATTTTTTTAAAAGATTGCATTCCAGTAACATGTTACTAGAATAAAAATAAGGGCTGCTTCACAAATTTGCATGTTATTCTTTTGCAGAGGCCATGCTAATCATTCTCTGTATCACTACAATTTTAGTATGTGTTGCTGAAGTGAACACCACAACAAAATTTGGTAAAGCTTCTTTTTGCCAAACTTTTCCTAAAGGAAAATATTTGGGATACTGGTCTCCATTTGTAATTTCATCAGACTGAATTTAATTTTTAAATTTTAATATTTCTATTTTAATAAACCTGACTAGATTTAGGAAATCAAACCAAATGGACATTTTGTTTAATTTGTTTTGTTTTTACTGCCTAGTTTCAATAATCATTTCTTTTAAAACCACCCTAATTGTTCTTTGTTCTTTGAACTATCTCCTGTCTACAACTGAATCCCTAGAGATTGGTAGTTATGACTTTATTCCCAGTTCCATGGAAGCTCTTCTTTTTTTTTGTTTTTGTTACATATCCCCCACCTTTGTGCTTGCTCTTGCTGTGTGTTCATTTTTGTGTTCTTCTATGTCTGCTTTTGTCTCCCCCCATTGTGGCGATGCGCTGAGTCAGCTCACCATGCAGGTGGCTTTTCCCACTCATGGGCAGCTCTGCCCTGTTCATGGGTGACTTTCCCTGCCTGTGGCAGCTTTGCCCTGCCCATGGTGGCTCTGCCCCACCCACAGTGGCTTGCCTTCAAGGCAGTCTGCCTGCTCAGAGTAGTCCCCAGGAACTGAACCCGGGCCTCCCATGTGGTGAACCATTACCCTATCCACTGGGTTACAGCCAGCCACCAGTAAAATTTATTTTGATATCAATTTGCTGCATCAGATAGAAAAACAAAAATTCAAGGGTTAGAGCATGTTAACAACAAAGATACAAATGAAAGGGTAAGGCTGTTCATTCTTCATGCCCATGTGTTCATGGGATAAATTAAACAATTTCCAATTTTTGTTACTCATTGTAGATACAGCATAATTATTCATTGTATTATGCTACACTATTCTTTCATAAACACATAATGTTCGAGATTTGAAAATGGTATGTGATGATATTAAAATTATTATCATTTTCCTATAGTTTTATATATTAAGAATTACAGGTAAGAATTTAAACTGAAGGGAGTTCAAAAATTGTATCTGTTTTTCCTTAAGAAAAATTAAATATCTATGACCACTTTGTGGCTATTTGCAACTCTCTGCTTTACACAGTTGTCATGTCCCAGAAACTCTGTGCCATGTTGGTGGTTGAATTATATGCCTGGGGAGTTGCCTGTTCCATGATACACACATGCTCTGCTTTCAAATTATGTTTTCATGGTTTCAACATAATCAATCACTTCTTCTGTGAGCTTCCCTCACTGCTTTTTCCCTCCTGTTCTGATACTTACCTAAACCAGTTGCTGCTTTTCTTCTTTGCCACCTTCATGAGGTGAGCACACTACTCATCATTCTCACCTCTTATGTATTCATTGTTGTCACCATCCTGAAGATGCATTCAGCCAGTGGGCACTGCAAAGCCTTCTCCACTTGTGCCCCACACCTGATTGCCATCACCATATTCCATGGCACCATCCTCTTCCTCTACTGTTTGCCCAACTCCAAAAATTCCAGGCACATGATCAAAGTAGCATCTGTGTTTTACACAGTGGTGATCCCCATGTTGGATCCCCTGATCTACAGGATGTCTAGGAAGCTGTCATTAAGACAATGAGTGCCAAAGTCTTTTCTCTGTAAGCATATTATTATAGTGAAGTTTGTTTTTGACTTGTAAATAAATTATTTCCCAAAAGTTTGATTTTAAAAATACCTTTAAATTTCAATGAACAGTTAATATTTTAAAATGGGAAGGACATTAATTTTGTTTTTTTTTATTGTTTGTTTTTAATTTTGTTTTAAAAAGACTAAATTTGGCTATATATCTTACTTGCTGAAGAAGATCAATTAACTTCACTTCTCTCATATTATGATTTTTTTAATCTACAATATTGTAAGAGTATGATCTTGTGGATAATCTGATTATGAAGATTAAAAAGAATATAAAGAGTATGTTGAGTACTTTGTATCATCTAAACAAATAACTTCTTCCTGCTTCTTATGCACTTTTAATATTGTAGATTCTCAAACACATGAATTTCTCTTAAGAAAGTACAAATTGCAGTTAAAGTAAGACATTGTCCTTGTCTCAAAGAACACAAAATCCAGTGGTAATTATAGGTCACCATAGAAAGTGGTTATTTTATAAGGTAGAAATAATATGTATCATGAGAGAATTTTGGAGAAGGAGAAGTTCAAATCCATTTGGGGACATTAGAATTATGTCTTCATAAGTTAAGTGTTATTTGAACATGGCCTTAGAGAATGGGCAAAATTTTATGAGACAAATTTCAGTAAGGAAGGAGTTTTATTAGATGAGAATTGCATGAACAAAATCAAGGGGGTTAGAAGGTAATATTGAGTCAATGATTCAAAAAAATGTTTGTTAAGTAAATATGCAGTGTGCATGCATACGTTTGTTTGTGTGTGTCAGTTGAGTATACAGGTTACTTTGTCATGGATGCACTTTTTGCATTTCAAATGATATTGTCTATACCCTGAATGTGTTTTACAACATATCTCCAAAGTATCAATATGATAAACTGTGGTAGACTGACCTGAAGCTTAGAAATGGTAGATTGGATCTCAAAAAATATTGTATGCATAAAGCAGTTATGAAGGTTTACCTGAACATGGATTCAGTCAGCCATTTCAGTCAAAGTCAGGACTGGAAATGGAGTTTTGCATGAAAGATCTGTGGAAGGCTCATTATCTGATGGCTTGGACCTCTGTGAACTGCACAGAAAGTCAACATTTTTTTGGAAAATCTGTATGAGCTGAACCACTGTCACATTGGACTGAAAGGAATAGAAAAGGCATAAATTGTAGAAAGAATGATTTCAGGGCAAAACCATGGAAGCTGATGTCTGAACAAAAGACATCTCATCATGTCAAGAGAGTGGGCCAATCCATGTGTGTGTGGAAAGAGTAGATTACCCCTCTGGAGGAGCGGGCCATCTTCCTTGGTACTTAGGAGTGAGTGGGCTTTGTCCTCCATATTTCCACCCCAATGCTTAGAGAGGGTGGAGACTTTGGAGAAAACTGCTGCCATTCCAGTGCTTGGAAAGAGTGGAGACTTCACCCTATTGTTTGGGGAGAAGATGGCCATTGTACTAGCACATGCAAGATGCTCCATCAGGCCCTGAGCATAAACAGCAATCCTTAGAATATAGTTAGGCCTTGAAATCTAATGGAGTTTGCTCTGCTGAGATTCAGAATTGTTTGGGACCCATGACTGCTTCCATATTCTCCCTTCTGGAATGTGAATGTTTATCCTATGTCTCTCTTTCCATTGTATATTGGAAGCAAATAACTTGTTTTCTAGATTTTCCAGGTTCACATAAAGGGCAGAACTGTGTCCCAGAGCAGAACACACTCATAACCAATTACAATGAGATTTTGTACTTAGCATTGTTACTGAAATGACTTAAGGCTTTTGGGATGTTGCAATGGAATGAATGTATTTTGCATGTGGAATGAACATGTATTTTGGGTTCCAGGCACAGGCTATGTTGGCTTGGAGATATGCCCCCCCCCCAGAAAAACATGTTCTTAAACTTAATACATTCCTCTGGGTATGGACTCATTGTAAACATGGTTACTTTAGTTAAGGTGTGATCCAGATGAATGAAGTTGCCCTTTAATATAGATTACAGGAATCCTTTATAAACAGAGTGAAAATGAAACAGAAAAAAAAATGTAGGGACCAGGAGAAGCTGGAGGTCAGTGGAACCCATAAGAAAAGATAGAAGCTAGGAAAGGCTGCCATGTGCCCCTTGATTTTGGACTTTTCCTAACCTCAAAACCATGAGCCACTAATTCCTGTTGTTTAAGCCAATCCATTGCTTGGTATTTTATTTGGCAGGTAGGAAATTAAAACAGCAAGGATGTTGGGGGTCCAATCTGTGTTTGTGCTATCATTTTGCTATCTTCCCAATGTCATACAAAATATCAATCCTTTAGGATTTTCTTTCCTAAACATGCATGTATTCTTTGAATCCTTTGCAATAAAATGCTCATCCAACTTAAAAAAAATATTGGAGTTGCTATGGTATTGAAAGTTAATATCCTCCATATAATTATCCCAAATTAAGTGAAAAAACCATGCAGTTATTAGCATCAATGTATATTTAAATTGATAAATTCTAATTATCAAATACATCTTTCATAACTCAATTTTGCATAATAATTCAGCTTCTCCTTTTCTCTACTCAGTATGCCTAGATATAATTCTAAGGATATCAGTACTATATTGAGGAAAATAATTTGCCAACTATTTTATTGAGGAAGAAAAATATACCCTAGGGAATAATTTTATATGGACCCAGTAGAAGTATGTGAAATGGCCATATGATCTTGAATTTATGATAATTAGTTAAAATCTTTATTTTCAGTTCATATAAATTACTCAATAATGAGTCAATTAAATAATCACTATATGGAAAGACTTAAAAGTAAGCATTGTTTAAAATATTGGTTTTCTAATAAAATAATGCTGTTTTCTCTTGAATTAATTTGATTCACTTGGTTTTTATAAATAATTTACTTTTCATTACATACTTGATACCGATCTAGTTTCAAATTTTATTTAAAATTAGAAAATTAGCTGTATTAACCTTGAGTTGCATTAATGATGGTAATAATATTATTTACATCTGCAGCATGTAATTTATGTAGTGAAAATTACAGAGTAACTTCACTTGCTTCTCTCCTACTTTGGCAAACAAAGTTTATTTTGTGTGATGGAAATAGCACAATACACTTAGCTTTAGTTATGGTAAGACCAAACTGAATGAAGATGGGCCTTTTAATATGGCTGAAGGAAAGGAAAGGAGATTGGATAGGGAAGTAGAAGCCAGAATAGGAGAAGCCAGAGAGAGTGATCACCATGTGACAAAGGACTGTCACCATCAGAACACTACATACTGTGAAGAAAGTAGAGCCTTGCCAACACCTTAATTTTGGTCTTCTAGCCTCCCAAATTATAAACCAATACATTCCTGTTTTTGAAATCAACCAGTCTGAATAGCATTTGTCATAACATCCCTGGAAATCTAAGATAGTAGTCTTCAAATATTTGACCATATGCTGCTAACTGATTTTTGAAAGGACATACATTCCAAAAACTTATTCTGACATACACAATATTTCACTGTAAGTTTAAATCACAGCAAAAAGTTTAATTTCCATCATGATAATTCATTTAAAATAAACAAGATGAAATTTGTAATTATATTTATATCTTTCCTTTTCTCCTTTAACTCATATTTCAGTTCCAGTTCTCGAAAGAACATTATGAGTTTATGAATCGCACTCTATATTTCTTATGATCAACTGTATTCTTTCAGTGTTATCAAATATAGTTTTCTGGTTTGTTGAACTTTTGTTGTAATGATACAAGAAAAATACACTGCTAATTAAGAAATGTAATTTTATTATAAATTTTAATTAAAATATGAATATCAAAGTTAGAAAATAATTATAGGAAATGTTTATTTTTATTAGGAGGATGTTTAGATTTTTTAAAAAAATAATTAATATATTCACTGTAGATGAATACATGAGATATATTCATCAGAATTCTCTAGGATAACAGAAAAAACATATCTAATGTTAATTCTATGAGAATTTATTAGAATTGCCTCATGAGACTGTGGGGATAGGCAAGTCCTGTTTCCATAGAGCAGCTGCAAGCTGGGAACTACAATGAAGATTTTCAATGAATTTGCCAAGAGAAGCTGGCTGGCTGAAGTACAGATGGAAATTCACTCTTCTGACTGTTGAAATAATCTCTTCTCCTTTTAAAGTCTTCAATTGTTTGTATGAGACTTCTCTCTTTTTTAAAAAGCAATCTCATCAGTTGATTGTAGATGTAGTCAGTCACAGATGCAATCAACTTAGTGATGATTTAAGTCCTTGAATTATTCACACAGTAACAATCAGACCAGTGCTTACTTGACTAAACAACTGGACACCAAAACTTGGCCAAATTGACACATGAACTCAACCACTGCAATCACTTATTGCTAAAAGGCAATAGGTTCAGCATCAATTTTATTTCTACTTTTAAATTTATGAATATGCTGAGAAAACTTCACCATATTGAAAAAAAAATGGGAGTAGAAACACCTGAAAATTATGGTGTCATAGCAATGTCACTCAACTTTCAATTCCATCCTAGTTATGTGCCAATTTCTCACATGATTTTTATCAAAACAGTTTTAAGAATACATGAACCTCAGTTAATTTGCTTTCCAATTTTGCTGAATGCTTAAAATTAGGAAATGATCAATCTTTAAAGGGATTTGTTAATCAGTGTAGTAATTTGCAATCATAGCCCAGATTCTCCAATCCTCTCTGTATTCCTGACTTTTGCCATTGTGTCTTTGCAGCTTTTCACATCAAGTAGTAAATTTTACTTGTACACTCCTTGAAGGTAAGCTGATTTGCAAATTGCTTTGCATAATAGAAAGGTGACATTATGCCAGTTCCAAACATTTAAGAAGCCTTACACCTTATGCACACTCTTTTCTAATCCTGTAAATTTGCCATGTGAACAAATATTGAATAAACTGATAGAAAATGAGAGTCTCATAGCCCATTCTCCCTTACTCTACATAATACCAGCTGACAGCTAACCAACCATCACACTTGAGATTAAAGCTGTCTTAACTGCCAACTAATCTCATTTATATGAGCAAACCAAGCCAAGATCAGCCAAGACAGGACTAAAGATTAGCAAAATTACCCAGATGATTCTTGCACAAGTGAGAAATAGTAAGTGTTTTTTGTTTTAGCAAACATGTTTCAGGTGCCATTTTGCTTTCCTTCGATCTGTTTTGTTTTTACTGTGTATGGGAAAGGACAATTCTAAGACTCAGGCATTTTGTTTTCTATAAAGCTTTCATTAATTTAGCAAAAAATTCATTACAGTTATAATTTGTTTCTATAATCATCATGGAATCTATGATTCTTTTAAAAATTTTATTTCTGTTTTTCACAAGATATATGTTTGTAATCATTTGTATAACCACTATTATTAATAACAGCACTTGTGACTCTCTTCTTACTTTATCTTTTTCTTAGTTAGCCTACTTTAACCATAGGGATCAAATTTTTCCTGTAGCTTATAAGTGGGCTTCCAGGTATTTGTTCATGTATTTTGCATGTGTCTTTGCTCTTGCTGAACTGCCCTTTCTTCACCCTTTCCTTCCATGCCTAGACCACAACGTTCTACTCATTCAAAATGAATATGCACTAAATGATACTTTAATTACATTTCCATTTTTTTTCATGTCACTCTCTACATTACAATTACTTTTTAAAATAAGATCTCTCGAGCTGGCTGTATAGCCCAGTGGATAGGGCACTGGTATACCACATGGGAGGCCCCAGGATCAGTTGCTGGGGAACTCTCCTAGTGGGCAGACCACCTTGAGAAGGGCAAGCCATCATGGGTGGGCAGAGCCACCATGGGCAGGGCAAAAAGCAGCCATGGACAGGGCAAAGCCACCATGGGCAGGGCAGGTTGCCCATGAATGGAGTGCAACCAGCCACCCGTGAACTGAGGCAGAGCCAGCCATGAATGGAAGCAGAAGCTGCCCACAAGTGGGGCAAAGCCGCCTGCGTGGTGACCAGTCT
>PVKH010038181.1:0-11361 GCA_004027955.1 Chaetophractus vellerosus | reverse complement strand
TCCTTCCTTCCTTCCTTCCTTCCTTCCTTCCTTCCTTCCTTCCTTCCTTCCTTCCTTCCTTCCTTCCTTCCTTCCTTCCTTCCTTCCTTCCGTTTATTTTTAGTATTTGTTCCAGACTAAACCCTCACAGCAACCCTTCTACATCATTGAGACTCAGAGATGTTGGGTACCTTAAATAAAGTCTCAAATCTGAGGATGTCCTATCTGCCACACTCCGGAGCTGTAGCCATTGGACCACCCTTCCTCACCTTACAGCGTTAAGTAGTCAGATTTGCTGCTTTCCCCAAAATATATTTTACACCTTTCTTCTCTATGTCTAATAACCCAAATTGACCACCATGATGTTTTCCCTATATAAAATAGCAAGTCCTTATCTAAAATGACTAAAGGTCAAATAATTTGTAGGAGGAAACTTAATAAAGGACAACAATATTTTAAGGGTGTCCCTCAGAGCTATAATGGTAAATGATATTATATTCCATTTCTCCATAAAGAGGAAACTTTGTGCTCTAAAGCACATAAAATTAGTTTCCAAAATTAAAAATTCAGAAGTTAGTCTTAAATGAATGCCAGCAATTAATTTTTATAAAAGAGCTGTAACCATTTTGGAAAAATTCAATTGTCTTCTAAATAAAAATTAGATAAATAACTTCATTTTTCTGAGAAAAAATTATTATGATCTGAAAGATAGACTTAATCAGCTTTTTAGGCTTCAATTTAAAAAATCAGTCCTCCAGTGTAGTCCCCCAAATCATTCATCCATAAATGAGCAGAACTCAAACTGGATTTTACATAGAGAAAAGGAGCAGCAGTTGACAGCAATGCCTCTTTTTATTTGGGATTCCATTGACTTCAGTGATAAGGAGATATATTTTAAATACCCTTACAATGATCAAATAAATATACAAGTTCTTAAAAACCTCAGCTACTGCTTTTTAAGTTGTCTCTTACAATCCACTAGCTCATGGAACTCTAAAACAATGAACATATAATCCTTGTACTTTAGGCTGTCGGAGAATTCCACTGCAATTCTTAGAGCTGCTGGAAAAACCTCTGCCTGCTCAATTCTTCATAAAGCGAATAATAGTTGCTCCCTTTATTATCAAGTTGTTGGCAAGGGATCTGCAAAGATACCATGCAGGTTCTTAATCTCTCGGCATGTGAGAATCTAACCAGTAACATGGAAAGACAGACTCTCAGCCTTTTCGCAGTGCTTTCACATTTTCCTTTTCACTATTTTTCTTTCTGTATCCCTGGTCATCCTATTCATTGATCCTGTTTTTTCACTACCAAACAAGCATTTTCCAGTGTGTGTTGAACTAGCTTAAGAAACTAGAAATACCTGTGAACTTGGTAGAAAATTTTATAAGAGCTAAAAGTGACTGACTCATTTGTACCTATCTTCAAGGGCACTAATGGCTAAATCCCAAATATCACACTCTAACTGAAACAAGATGAAATGGACCATTTTCTGTATGCAACTGTGTTTTTTCATTTTGATTTGTTTTTAAAGGTGTGGGAGCATTTGCTGAAATGTGATATCTATAATAAAAAGCCACAGGGCAAAAAAAAAAAAAAAAGATTTAAAAAAAAGAAAAGGAAAACATCCTTGCACAGTGATGGTATACTATACATTTAGCCTACCCACACAAATTGGTCCCAGCAGTTTTCTCTTTAATTCAGGATTTATGGAAACATCTGAGATTATAAAATTAACCAAACAAAAACAGATGCTTTAATTGTGAGGGGCCCAATTCTTGGATGAATACCAGAGCTAAACATTAGTATATGGAGTGGAAACATTTTAAGTTAAGTTCTTATATGAGTCTACAAGCTGATTTAAATATTCTACATGAAAATAGCTATCTTAAACAGCTTGGAGAAATGAAATTATGTTCACAGCAGCAGCCCATTTTTCTCCCTTTCAAAAGGAAGACAATGGCTATTAAAATAATAATTTTCAAGTTTCTTAATTAATAATAACCCCCCCCCACCTATATTTACAATTCCTAGGGGAAAAAAAGGGGGAGAAGCATATCTTAGCTATAGTGCCCAAATTGTGCTTTTGTATTACTCTGGAGTATGTAATAAATCCATTCTCATCTATTTTGCATATTTATTGTGGAAGATCAGTTTTGAGCAGTATTTTAGCATTTGGTTTTAGGAAGCTTGGAATGAAAGGAAAAAGAACACCCTTACTTTTGAAGTAAGCATAATTATTTAAAGGTAGTGGAAAATATCTCTCTAGACTAGGCTACACCTAGAAATTGTAAAAGAATTGGAAATTACCCCCTTTGAAAAAAAGCCATAAAATGTGAAGTTTGCTAGTTATATTTTAGTTTAAGAGCTGGGTGTGGCTGCAAGAGCTTGTTTCTATTACAAGCTCTGTGTCCTTGTGGCTATGCCTCTGCGAGACTGCTTTTAACATATAAATATGAAGGAAATTAGAGACTTAAAATCAGTCAAATAATGTGTTCTTTTTAGGAATGAAGGGCATTCATGTGATCTCAGATGCTTTTTCTGTAAAGTGTTAGGCTTCTCTGAATTCAAGAACACATGGCAAGGCTATGGTTTTAAGACTGGGCAAAAGGGCTTTGTAAACACACCCAGAGAAATGTCAGAATAATACCTCCAGGGGACCTTCACCAAGATTTGTTTATTGGATTTACACAATTGAACCAATCATGATTAAATTGCCTCCGGGCAAAAGTTCAAAAGGATAACAATCAGAATGCATAAAAACTAGAGCAACAACTGGCATATATTAAATTAAATAAGATGTCATTGTTAAGAGATGTGTCTTTCAGTTCTTTGCAGCCCTGCTTATAAAAGGTCATAAGACAAGGATTGGGCCAAACTATGGTGAACAAAGAATTCCACAAACAAGAGTCTTTCATAAAAATCTGATTTCTTCTTGAGATCTTTACCGAATGAAATGTGGTAATGGTTAGCTGGAGCACTCCATCTGATTTATATTTCTATGAAGAATGAGCAGTATTGCCCGCAGTGTATTCCAGAGAATATTAAACCCATGCAATGTTAATAACTGTTACCCACCCACTCTCTTTTCCTACTAAAGCGATTCATCCAGGAAACATGGATTTAAACCTACTTTACCAGATCTTGAGTTTCCTAGAATCCAGGTTTCCCAAACTTATTTGACCTCAAAGACCATTTTTCTATGGTGACCAGTGCAGGAAGAGTGTTGCTTTGTAATGCACTTTGGGTTAACTAATGTACAAGATCCAAAAGATGTCCTGGGTCTCAAGGTGAAGAAAACTAGTTGGTCCATGCTGCCCCTCCCAAGTCCCAGTCAGCCCCATTTTCCCCTCCATAATAGGCAACCTTCCTTCTTTTTAGGCAAGCAAGTGAGAACAATGTTTAGGAGATTAATGAAGGTATTTCCAGGATCCTTGAACATGTATCCTGTAACTGACAGGACCCAGATCAAGGGATTATGAGCTTTGAAACCTTCAATTAACATTTTTAACTGGACCTACAGGTCTCTGAAGCATTTGTTGCTCAAGTTCCCAGTAGCTGCGCAAATCCATGAGTCACCTGATAACAATGCCACTGTAATGTCCATATTCAATCTTCTAATTATCCAAAATGGAGACTAGCACACCTGACAGAGTGCACAAACCTCCCTCACAGAGTAATCCTTAAGAACCACATTTAATAGGCATTTCCACAAAATAGCCTTCTAATAATTTCCCTATATCTTCCACTTATTGGCACTAGTTCAGAATTTATTCTACTCATGGAGTATTGCAGAAAAAAGAGAGACCACACTTCATCTTTTCTTCTGCAAACTCAATAGCTCCATTTTTGTGTGGGAAAGCATCATGTCCCTCACAATTCCAGACACCCTACTTCAGATGTTAACTTGATTAACAGTATCCCTCTTAGCTTTGGCACCCAAAATGGAACTACTAATACTAAATATGATACTCAACATATACCAGAAATAGCTATTTTGCCCCCTTATCTGAATACCTTTATGTCATTAACCCAGAATAATGTTTATTGTGTTGGATTTCATTCTTTCTCTAACAAGGAAAAGTATTTAATTTATTAATGTAGATAAACTCTACTAATTCACTAAGAAAAATTCAATATATAAAGAATATTTACAATGCAACAACAAAAAGACAAACAACCCAATTTAAAAATGGGCAAAGGGCTTCAATAGACATTTTTTTAAAAAAAGGCATACAAATGGCTAATTAACACATGAAAAACTGTTCAACATCAATAGCCATTAGGGAAATACAAGACAAAACCACAAAGAAATACCACTTCACACCCACTGGGATGGCTTTTATTTTAAAAATGGAAAATAGCAAGGGTTGAAAGGATGAGGAGAAATTGGAACTCTAGTGCACTGTTGATTGGAATGTAAAATGGTGTAGCCACCATATAAAACAATACGGCAGTAAATAAAGAACTACCATATGAACTGACAATTCCACTTCTAGTTATATATCCAAAGAGAATGAAACCACGGTTGCACACAGATACTTGTATGTCAATGTTTAGAGCAGCATTATTCACAATTGCCAAAAGATGGAAACAATCCAAGTGCCCATCAACAAATGCAGGGATAAATAAACTGTGGTACATTCACACAATGGGATATTATTTGGCTATAAGAAAGAATGAAGTTATAAGAAATGTGCAACATGGAGGGACCTTGAAAACATTATGCTCAGTGAAATAATCAAGGCACAAAGGGACAAAAATCATATGATATCTCATATTAGAGGTGACTAGAAAAAGCAAATTCACAGAGATGAAAAGCAGATAGAGGTTGTGGAGGTAGAGGAGAGTGGGGATGTCTGTAAAAATAAAAAATAATAAAATTTTTTTTAAAATAAAGTTTTTCTAGAACAAGGCATGTAGATGTAAAAGGAGCACTCTCAGAACTTAATGTTTCCATTCCATTGTATTTATTTAATTGAATATGTAATGAGAGAAAAAAATTTTGACATTGCTGAATATTTCTGCTCCCCCACCCCCCTGAGACTGACTCATAGAAAGAAAATAATAGTGCAGTAGAATGAGTGAGTGATGGCAGGATTGACACAGAAAATTAGTTCCTAAGGCATGGAAAAGAGTTTTAGAGAAATAGATGAATGCCTGTTTTGGGTTTCTTAAGAATGGGGGAGGAGATGGGGAGTGGGTGTAGCTCAGTGGTTGAGCGCCTGCTTCCCATGTACGAGGTCCTGGGTTCAATCCTGGGTACCCCTTAGGAAAAAAAAAAGAGAATTAGGAGGAGAATTCAGATTTTTGTAAAAGTATTGACATGGATGATGAATGTATCTTCTACAGTCTTTTTAAATACATGAAAATAAATATATAAACTACACTAAAATAAGTTTGTTTGCTAGACTTGGAAATTGTAGCTGTTAATTGCTGGAGACATTGAATGATTGAGGCCTTGGGATTTACAAGGGTTAAGATTAAGGTGTTGGATGGGGAGGGAGCATTCAAGACAGGGCACTCCTGGGGCAGGCTCCTAGGCAGTGTGTGAGCAACCATTTTGTCATAATGTATTGTATCAGTGGGTGGAGACCCATATAATGAGTGGGAAGGAGCTGGACTACCATCCTGGGGAGGACCGATGTGTTCTCAGAGGGGCAGGAATCACTCGAGAGCATGGGTGTTTCCTAATACAGTAGGACAAACCAGAGTATCAAGATCTCAGTGTTGTTGCAAGTAACTATGAATCTTGTTATCCAAGGAGTAAAGCCTGGAGGTAGCCGGGGGCCCCAAGAGGAGAGAGAGGAAGGAATAGAATAGATGGAACAGGGGGTATTTAGTGGGCAATGGAAGTGTTCTACATGATCTTTCAATGATGGACTCAGGCCATGTTAAATATCATCAAAATTTTTATAAAAGTATACGGTCTAAAATGCAAACCATGATGCAAACCATTGACCATGATTAGTAGCTATGTTTCACTATTTGTATATCAGTTGTAACAAATGTACCATCTACATATAAAAGGGTATTAATATGGGAAGGGGGGTAAAGGGGAGGATGTTGGGTATGTGGGAGTTCCCTGCATTCTGTATGTGACTTTACTGTGACCTAAAACTTCTTTGAAAACAAGATGAAAAAAAGTAAGACACTGGGGAATAAATGGAAGAAAATGTACATACAAGACAATAGATATTACAGTGATGAAAGGCAAAAGGTCAAAAAAAATTTTTTAATATTTTTCATTATTTTTAATATCCCAATTTTTATATTTTATTTTAATTTTATTTAAAATTTTATGCATTTTATTTCTTATATTTAAACCTACCATTATTTCATTTTTCTATTAACTGCATTTGGCTATTTTATTGGCTTCATTTTTGAAGAAGTTTTAGAACACAGAGAGGTTACAACTGGGGCAGGGGAGGATCTTTGGTGTGGGTTGTCACTGATGGGGGATACATGGGAGGAAGTTCACCTGGACATACAAATAAGATATATAAATGTGTTCACATGTTCCTGGGATATTGTCACTGTGGGTGGAGATTCACACAATAACCAAGAAAATATTGAATTCCTTCCTAAAGAGCTTTGTCACATTCTCTAATGTAGCAGAAACTGTCCCCCAAGTGCAGGGGCAATTATTGGTGAAGGAGGATGATCCATGGTTGGGCCCTTGGTCATGACGACTGTGCTTGTGAGCCTTTGCTCTTGAAATGAAACTTAGCCTATTGTTGTGGGGTGCCTAAGAGTTGCCTCCTGAGACCCTCCTTTTTGCTCAAATGTGGCCTCTCTCTAAGCCAAACTCAGCATATAAATGCATCACCTTCACCCCAGCATGGGACATAACCACCGGGGATGAGCCACCCTGGCACCATGGGATTACTACCAAGCACCAACTAGCAATGCAACTGGAAAATGACCACAATATAGGGGGAAATGGTAAAAACAAATGAGTTTATATGGCTAAGAGACTTCAAAGTGAGTCAGGAGGTCATCCCAAAGGTAACACTTATACACATCTCAGCAGGATCTCATAGACTGCCAAAGTGGATACTACCTTAAATAGTAGGGCTCCTGAAGGCTCTGGAGACATCCAGGTTCTGTGGTCAGGGCAGTTTGGTGCCTTGCCAGTGAGCCCTACTTTGGAGTTTGTGTTCCTGAGAGTGAATGACAGAGTTGGACTCAGTTATGCCTTCCCTATGCATGGCTCATCTGTCCCTTCCATTTGAACCAATACTTGGTGCTGGAGTTGGTAGGTGTATGTCCAAGAGACTTGAATCTTTGGGCTGTCCATGTGCGAGCTGGGCCCTGAGCCTCAGAGGAGTTGTACCACCTACTCTCCAGTTCATTGGACTCAGCCAGGACAACTAATAAGGAGGTGAGGATTGACAACCACCTTACCAAGGAAATGAGAGAGCCTACAATTGCAAGAAAGACAGTCCCATCCATCAGCTGTATGGGATCAAAACCCCCTCTCAATTAGAGGCGGAGTGGGCATCACTATCCCAGAATCCTCAGAATTGGGGAATGAACCATGGACTAGAGTGGACTTACTGGTATTCTACAATAGACTTGTTATGATTCTAGCAATGGAAGAAATTACAGCATTGATGTGGAGGCAGTGGCCAATGGAGGCTCTGGAGACAGGGGGAGGGAAAGACAGGTATAATGTGGGGGCTTTTTCAGGACTTGGGAATCATCCTGAATGGCATTGCAATGACAGATATATGCCATTATAAATCTTCCCATAACTTTCAGAATTGTGTGGGATAGAGTGTAAGCTGCAATGTGAACTATGGTCTATGCTCAATGGCAATGCCCCAAGAGGTGTTTATCAACTGCAATGAATGTGCCACACTAATGAAGGATGTTGTTTATGTGGGAGGGTGTGGATGGTATGGGGAGCAGGGTATATGGGAATGCCTATATTTACTTTTTGTGTAACATTTGTGTAATCTAAGTATCTTTTAAAAAATTTTTTTAATATATTTTTTAAAAAGTACTTACCAGAAAAAAAAAAGATTAAATCAATAGATGTACCATCTACTAGGAGCTATGCTAGGCAAGGGGAAACAAAAATAAAGACACAGCTTCTATCCTTCCCTTTACCGGCATTTCTAAGGTAGGTATTGAATAATCAACTTTCATGAAAGTTATAGCTGGGCTTTGTGCCTTCAGTTAGAGGTTGGATTAGCTCTGGGATGACTACGATGTCATTTCAAATCAATTGGTATTGGCTAAGTGAAATACTGTGACTATGAAGCTGTGCTTTGTTCAGTGGGAAAGAGTACTGAACAATTAGCCATATTAGCCATACCATTCTTAGGAACAAGAAGAAAGGTGGTGGCATCATTGTTATTTAATTGCTTAGTTTGCACTGGAAGTTTCCAACTAGAAAGGAACCTGGCACAAGACCCAGTAGGGTAAGGCTCAGCTTTAGATGCTTTGAGGTTTGTCTAAACATCCAAGGGTATTACACACTCAGGTGGTATTCACACAAGCTGTTAGCACCAGGAGTCTGTAGAGTAGCACAATTCCCCAAGGAACCCAAAGAGGCTATACTCAGAAATCTAGGAAGATAGGCAGTGAGCATCTTGGCTATTTTCCTATTATAATGTTTATTCATTCATACATTCATTCACTAAACAGTTACTGAGCCATGCTATTCCAGGCATTGAGTGTAAGGTGAAGATCAAGATAGATAAGGTCCAAATATTCTTGCTATTTAAATCTAGTTGGGAGAGACAGTCAAGAAACAAGTAAACAAACAAGGAAGTATGAAACAGTGATAAGTACAACAAAGAAAATATAAACTCTTAGCTTGATAGTGACTTGATAGTGCTATTGGGCCAAGGTTCAAAGAAAGGACTTGCATGTATCCAGAGATAAGAATGATATGTACAAGGCAGGGTCCTACAAGGAAGCTAAAACATCCAGTGAAATCTGAGACCAAGTTGAGATATGGGATTTCAGACAAGTGATCCAGGGAATCAGAGACGAACAAATAAGAAGAATATTGAGCAGAATAGGGTGAGAAGGGATGCAATAGAGCTGCTGCTCTTTGATCATCACTGCACATGTGAGGGGTCAAAAAACAATTTAAGAATTTAAAGATCAACATTGGGGTATCAAATCCCACTAAAAGACCAGGCAGAGTGAGGCAACCTGAATCCCTGCTACAAAGGGTTGGAGTTTGATTTTCTGCTCCATTCAAGACAGAGCTGGATCTGGAGTAAGGATATTCCTACTGCTTGGGGAGAAGAATGAAGACCAGGGGTATTTTACAAGTTTTAGATCCCATGGTGGGGCTGGCTGTAGCCCAGTGGATAGGGCGCCGGAACACCACATGGGAAGCCCCAGGTTCCGTTCCCGGGGCCTCCCTGAGCCGGGGCAGACCGCCTTGAGGGGGCAAGCCGCTGTGGGCAGGGCAAAAAAAAGCCGCCATGGGCAGGGCAAAGCTGCCACGGGTGAGGCAAGTCACCCACGAGCAGAACGGAGCCGCCCGCAAGCAGAGCAGAGTCACCCGCCAGCGGGGCAAGCCACCCGCGAATGGGGAAGGCTGCTGCTCACCGGTGAGCTGACTCGGTGCGTCGCGGCAACAGGGTGAGACAAAGCAGACACAGAAGAACACAAAAATGAACACAGCAAGAACAAGCAGAAGGGCAGGGGGGAGAAATATGAAAAAAAAAAATCTGTAGATCCAATGGTTATATCCTGAGGATTCAGATTCGAAAAATCCATGCCTCATTTGTTTATGATATGGCTGCCATAACTTAACTGGGCTTTCTAACTGCATATTCAATCCTGGTTTCACATATTAGATTCATTTCCTGGGCTAGTATAAGAAATGGCAACTCCTGCATCAGCTACAGAGAGAATATCATATGACAAGTTGGTTGAGCAGATGTTTAGCAGGAGAGGCATTTTCTTTTGATTAAAACTCCCATATCTTTCAATCCCTTTAAGTTAGCAGATATTAGTGATATTTATGTAAAAGTCCTGGACTTTGTATCCCAATGAAAAACAGATGGTCAAAAGTAAATTTTCTACATATAAGTGTTATTGAAAATTTTTAATTTTTCAACTGGTCAGATATAATATTTATAGGGATTATTTTTCATGAATGTTTAAGTTAAAATATAAAATATTAAATATTGACTTAGAAATATTTGAGTCCAAAAACTCAGACTAGACATTGGGACAGCAAAATATAATATAAACTTTTGAAGGATTCTACATTACAATCCCTTGGGTTCATCTGTAACTGCCCAAGAGAACAAAAGCAAAAATGAATGAAATAATTGATTAAATATCATTTAAAATCTCTTTGTGGTATGTCTCCACTCATCTTCATTTTGGACTGAAATACAGTGGAAAAAATATTTCACAATCCATCTCTCTCTCTATCTGACCACCTAACAAATTGAAGTTTTTAAAACTTTAGGAATCCTGCCTAAGAAATTGTTTTAAGGGCTAGTTTTTATTAGCATCCTAAAACTGCTGAGAGAGAGAAAAAGAGAGAGATGGAGAGACACTGTATTTTGGATTCAAGTGTAGAATAAACCTGGGAAGTTAAAGATTTAATTGACCAAAATGTGACTGAGCTTAGTGTATTACACCAACCATAAATGTCTGGAACATTATTAGCATTTGCAATATTTGTCCAAAGTTTATTTTCAACAAACATCTATGAAATGAAAGGCACTCTGTTACACTCTATGAAGGACAAAAAGATAAAACTCCTCCCCATTTCTGAAATGTTCTATATCTGTTTAGTTTTTTTTTAAAGACTTATTTTATTTATTTATTTCTGTTCCCCCACCCTCTTGGTTGTTTGTCCTTGCTATATGCTTTCTGTGTCTATTTGGTGTGTTGTCTATTCGTTGTGTGAACCTGGGATCTCCCATGTAGGAGGAACGTGCCTAATTGCTTAAGCCACCTCAGCTAACTGCTTGTTGTATCTCTTATTGTGTTTCCTCATTGTATTATCTCGTTGAGTCATCTTGTTGTATCAGCTCACCATGCCAGCCCATCACGTCAGCTTGCTGTCTTCTTCTTTAGGAGGCCCTGGGATCCAAACCCAGGGCCTCTCACATGGTAGATGGGCACCCAACTGCTTGAGCCACATCCACTTCTCTATATATGTTTTATACCATAAGTATGAAACATAGGGAAGTGGATGTGGCTCAAGGGATTGGGCTCTTGTCTACCATATGGGAGGTCCAGGGTTCTATTCCTGGGGCCTCTTGGCAAAAGGCAACCTGGCCTGCATGGAGAGCTAGCTTGAGCCTAGAGCTGGCCCACACAGAGAGGTGGCACAGCAAGATGATGCAACAAAAAGAGACACAGGAGAGAGACAATAAGAGATGTAGCAGA
>PVKH010038179.1:0-11364 GCA_004027955.1 Chaetophractus vellerosus | reverse complement strand
ATTGCAATTGATGAACATATTTTGGAGCATTGCCACTAAGCATGGATTAAAGTTTACATGGTAGTGTACACTCTCTCCCACCCAATTCTGTAGGTTACGGCAAGATATATAATGGCCTGTATCTGTCATTGCTATGTCATTCAGGACAATTCCCAAGTCCTGAAAATGCCCCCATATTACACTTGTTTTTCCCTCTCCCTGCCCTCAGTACCTCCATTGGTCACTGCCTCCAAATCAATGATAACAGTTCTTTCATTGCTAGAATCACAATAAGGCTATAGTAGAATACCAGTAAGTCTACTTTAGTCCATAGTTCATTCCCCAATCCTGAGGATTCTGGGATGGTGATGCCTACTCCACCTCTAAGTGAGAAGAGTGTGCAATCCCATGGGGCTGATGGATGGGACTCTCTTGCTTGCATTTATAGTCTCTCTCTGTTCCTTGTAATGGTGGTTGTCCATCATCATCTCCTTGTTAGTTGTCTTGGGTGAGACCAATGAACTGGAGAGTAGGTGTTGCAACTCTGTTGAGATTCAGGGCTCACCTGGGCATGAGCAGCCCAAAGATTTAGGTTATTTGGATGTATACCTACCAACTCTAGTACAGGCACAGTAACTCTTACCTCACACTTTTTCTGTATGTACTACTTTGGCTAATTCTTCTGATGATAACTTTAAAATTATGTTAATAATATTATTGTTTCTTCTAAGCTCATACATGGTCATAGAAATATCTCTTGATTAGAATGTTGATGTTTGGTGAATTCTTCAGTCATCCTGTAATGGTTAGGCTAATGTGTCAACTTGACCAGGTAATTGTGTCCAGGTATTAGGTCCAGCAAGCACTGGGCTAATTGTAATACAAGAGCATTTATGGACTTCGATCACCAGTGAGTTTACCACATGGATGGATGATTACATCTGCATCAATCAGGGGAAATTGGATCAAGAATAGATGACACTTTCATCCAATCAGTTGACTGCCATAAAAGGGAACTGATTTCAACATTCAGAGAGGATTTCCCAGCTCGTTGTTTGACAGTCAACTTCTCCCATCAAGGACCCTTCATCAGTCTCTCATTGGAGCCCCTGCCTTGCAGTCTGCCTGTGGAGCCTGGACTTGTGCATCCCCACGGTCACGTGAGAGACTCTTAGAAAATCTTATATTATTGACAGATATCTCCTGTTGATTCTGTTTCCCAAGAGAACCCTGACTAAAACACATCCATTTAGAAATTGTTACTTAATTTGATAAATTAACATATGGCCATCTTTACTCATTATATGCTGATGAAATTAGATTAATTCTGAGTTGTGGGTTGCATCACTATTGCCCTATGCTTAGGACTACGCTAAATGGCAGGTCCTTCTAAACTAAAAGACTTCATGTAGCTTTTCTCTGACCATGTTTTTCACCTGTAGAGCAGTTTAGACATTAGAAGAATATGATCTCATATGCTTTATCTAACTGCTCCCAGCAATCGTAATGTTAGACAAAGGAGCTTCTATTTTTTAAAAAATTTTAGCATGTTTGTAAGTAGGTTAAATACTGATATTCAACCAAGGATTTTTATGATATAATTTACTTGTTTATTAAAGTTTATGGTAGTTTTACATAATTACTCTGAAAAATATTTTCCATTAAATGTAATAGCTTCTAAAGAAATGGAATATATTAAATTGTGAAGTCACCTGACAGTTAAAGGAATTTAGCTAAATACAAATATTTATGAGACTATGATAATAATAAATAATTTACCATTTAATTTTTTCCCCATATGATTCCTGGTCCATTATTTAATGATTTTTATAGGGGAGATATAGGATAATATTCCGTTTCTTAGTTCTCAGTATGTTTACTCTCTCTGGTGGTTGAAATGGTGCGATTTCCTAGCAAAAGTGAAAGAGTAGGATTTTTTTTTTTTTTTTACCAGGAGGTCTCGGGGATCGATCCCAGGTCCTTCCGTATGGCAGATGGATGCCCAACAATTTGTGCCACATCTGCTTCCCAAGAGTAGGAATTTGTGTGGTCTCTGTTGATACTTCATCAACCATCAGTGTCAGGGGATTTTTGCCATTTGTGAAACTCATTTTAATCTTACAACTGTTCATTTGTTCTCCTCCTTTTACCTTAGGAGTAAAAATTAGAGTTATTCTTTAGAGAGTTTATTATTGACTTTTATAACACCTACTAAGAGGTGTCTATCTTCTGCCAAAAAATCTAGCCACCTTATTTTATTCACAACCACAAATCCATTATCTCATTTTCACTTGGTTAAATATAAGAAAAAACAGTTCTACATATTCCAAATATGTAATAGATTGCTTTGGCAGATAGTCACTTGCAATATTGGAAATAAGGGTAGGCATGTTCTGGCATTCATGGGCTAACTCCTTTGATTATTGATCACTTTTTCAGAACTTGGGCAGTTAAGAGGAATGCTAGTTACTGGACTTTGCTGAAACCCCAATTCATTGCTAAGAACTAGCAATCAATATCTAAAATTGAAGTACAAGGACATAAACTATTTCATAATTTATTTTGAATATATATGTAGTAATTTATTTTCTGATGTTTAAATTGGTGTTGAACAATTTTTGGATCATAGATACAGTCACGGTCAATTAAGGGAAAAGCATTTATTTTATTTTATATATTTTGAAAAATGTAGTTCTAAGTTTATTAGATGGTCAATTATATGATAACTGAAAATTTCAAAAATGGTAACTAAAGATGGAGTAGTTAGGTGGTTCTTCAATAAATGAGAAGGCCATTCATAAAACTGCTGTATGATAGTGATAAGGAGAAGAGTAGGACAAGATAGACAGCTGGCGTAAACTTCAAAGACAAGTAAATATGAGGGGGTATTTAGCAAAATAGTGTTGGAAGTTATAATGGGCATAATGAAAATACCAACCCCTTTTTAATCCATAGTTAGGAAAAAAAAACAAAGATTCAAGAATGGCTTTTTAGCAATATGCCCTTCATGTCAAATTAATTGAAGAAATTTAGTGCAAGGAAGGGGACAAGCTCTGTTAGTGTAATAAACTAAGCTTCTAAGGTATCAGTTCAAAATTATGCCAATGGGTGTTTTGTTTATTTATTCCTGCATAACAAATCATCCAATACTTAGTGGCTTAAAACAGCAACCAATTTTTATTCTCTCTCACAATTCTGAGGGTTGATTAGACTCGGCTGGGTGGTTCTTCTGCTTTGCAGGATGGACTCCACCATCTAAAATCTTGACAGTGCTGGAATGCCCAAGATGGCTTCCTCACATAGCTGGCAATTGGTGCTGGCTCTCAGCTGGGAGATCAGCTCAGGAGTGCCTCCATTCTTTTCCATGTGGCCTCTACATGTAGCCTCTCATAGCATGTGAGAAGTAAAAGTTGCCATTCCTCTTAAGGACTAAGCTTAGTATTTCCAGAATGTCACTTCTGTTGCATTTCATTGGTCAAAGCCAATCCCAAGGCCAACTTAGATGCAAGAGAAAAAGAAATCAGCTTTGCTTCTTGATGTGAGGAGTGGCATCTTCATATAGGGTAGGAGAATTAAAAATTTTTAATATATCATGTAGATTATTTGAAGGAAATTACCTTTCATAGTATGAGAAATGTTTGACTTTAGATGAGTCAAGTTGCAATCTGAAATGGAAACCTCATATCTGCAATCAACAGACAATGAAGCCAAGGCCCATCCATCTGCCCTTCATCCCAACAGACAACTGATGGAGGAGAAAAGATTTGAAAGTGGATGGTAGAGGCTGCGAAATTTTCAAAATATGCAAGGGGAACTGGGATTTATTTATTATTTCAAGATATGACTGAGCATTCCAGGAGAATGTAGAGTTCATGATAGCCAGATAACTGGATCAGAGTTTTCTTGCTAATCTTATCTATATTCTTGGACTTTGGTCCAGCTTTGAATGAAGATCAGCTTTATCTGTCATTGGGATTTATTTTAGTTTGTTAAGCTACTCAAAGCAGATATCAGGAAAGTGTGTTGTCTTTAACAATAAGCATTTATTAGCTTAAAAACTTAGTTTTGAGGCTGAGAAAAGTGTCCAAATTAAGGCATCATCAGGCGATGCTTTCTTCCCATTTATAAACGACTCCACTAAGAGGATTTGGACCCACCCTGGGTTGCTCCTTAACTGAAGTAACCTACTCAAAAGCATTTAGTTACAATAGGTTTACACCCACAGGAATGGATTAGCTTTAAGAACATGATCTTCTGGGGTACATACAGTTTCAAACCACCACAGAATCCAATGTGTATTCTCTTTGGGGAAAGATGGATGAGGAGGTAAAAAGGACATGTAGAGGAAAGGTATCTGCTTTCCTTTTTTGTCAGTTATCATGGGGGAAATACTCCCATGATATTGTGAATTACAAGTGGTGGGGAGTATATGTCTACAGTTTGAGGAATTCTAAGATCAACCCCTTTACTTGTTTCCCTCTCTAAGACTACATATACTTCTTGTATAGGGATATAGTTATAGCATTTTTGCAGAGTAAATTGTGTACTTGGGAGAGCTGGGTTTCAGTTAAGAGTAAGAAGATACTTTCTACAAACTGTTTCAACGTGTAGGAGTTTATTTACAGTGGAATAAAGATTTCAGAAATGAAAGGCAAAGATGGGTCTATGAGAGATGATAAACAATGGGTAAGGTAGAAATAAGATACAGTGAAAGTGGAGCAGTGAGTTAGGGCAAAAGGGAGTACATATAGATGGAACATGTTCTGTGCTAGCTTTCAGGGGACAGAATTTGTTTGGAATGGCTTCCATATACTACAATAGAATTTTAGTATTAAATATTATGCCTGAGAGATTTTACAATGCCAAATGGTGATGTACAATAAATTGACAGAAACAGCAGCAAAAGAGATAATTTCAGTACAGCAATTCAATAGATTTGAAGTTTGGGGGCAAGTGGTTTAAAATTCTGCTTTTTAGAGTAATTTTTAAATTATTTTTCTGTGTTATAGGGATTATTTATTTTGAGATTTATATTTTACTTACTTTGAGAATTTTATTTACTCAAAATGATTTTCTCCCATTCATTGAAAAAAAGTGAGACTTAATTAATGTATTAGAGTTCTCCAAAGAAACAGAACCAACAACAGATATGTATAAAGAGATTTACTTTAATTGGTGCACACAATTGTGAGAGCTGGTAAATTTGTACTATGTAGGGCAGAGCAGCAAGAATGAAGTTCTGGTAAAAGTGACATTAAAATCTTGGGTCTGAATTCCTTAGGGGAAGCTGTCAGGCTGGAAATTCCAGAAAGAGCTGATGTTGAAGTCTTTAGGCAGACAATTTTCTGGTCCCAGTAAGCCTTAAATTCTCCAACTGGTTTCTGGTTCTGTAATCTCTTAAGATTGCCAACTGATTAGATAAGATCTACCACATTATCAAGGAAATCTTTACTTAAGATCAACTAATTTGGGGCCGGCTCGATAGCCCAGTGGATAGGGTGCCGGCATACCACATGGGAGGCCCCGGGTTCGATTCCCCGGGACCTCTCCTGGCGGGCAGACCGCCTTGAGAATGGCAAGCTGCCATGGGCGGGCCGGAGCCGCCGTGGGCAGGGCAAGAAACTGCCACGGACATGGCAAGAGCCGCCACGGGCAGGGCAGGTCGCCCACGGATGGAGCGCAGCCAGCCACCCGCGAACTGAATCAAGCGCCGGCCGTGAACGGACGCAGAGACCGCCCACAAGCGGAGAAAGCCGCGCCTGCGCAGTGACCACTCTCGGCACGTCGCCGCAGCGGGGGAAAGGGGAGATATGTAATAAAATAAATAAATCTTTAAAAAAAAAAAAAAAAAAAAGATCAACTAATTGTAGATGCTAATTCCATTTACTGAAACCTCTACAGTAATAACTAGGTTAGTGTTTGACCAAACAATTGGATACCATAACCTAGCAAAGTAGACACATAACATCACAATGAACAATTAACATTTCAAGAGAAGGTCTCATCACTTGGGATTATCCCACCTTAAAAAAAATTCTGTAAATATTAACATCATCTTGATTTCTTTTGATTCAAATGTTTTAAATATCTCTCTATATATTCATGAACATAATGTAACTTAATTATTATTTGTCATGTTAAACTTTATAATCAGTTATTTTGCTTGTTTTTAATACAGAAAATATGAAACATTTAGCCTCATCAACTCTGTCATATAAACATACCCTGAAATTTATTTCTTGAATAAATTTATTTAAACTTAATTTAACTTCCTTTTTTTATAAATAAAAGATAGAATGTGAAGCTGCATGATCTGTGAGCAAAGTGGTTATTTACTGAATCAAAGGCTGAAGCAAGCTTTACTGAGGTTGATTTTTTTTAATCAGAAAATTACGATTTTCATTGCTATAGTCAGTGTTCTTTGACATTTTATCAGCATTCAAGCATATTATTATTTCTTCAATCACCTAATTAACCTTACTAGTTTCAAATTAATGGAGATGGGAATCTTTACCTTATAAAGTTTTAGAACCTTGGGTGACGAATGCTAGAAGTCAGGTTTCCTTCTAAAAGGACTGACAGTGACCACATTTCTGTCTTCCCTGTCTCCTGGGATCACGGTGGTTCTGGTACTTCAGAGTTCCAGACTTGTGGATTCTGCATGAAGATATAAAATCTTATTGTCCAGGAAGAAAACCACAGCTTACTTATTTAATCAGCAAAAAGATAGTTTCTTTGAAACCAATCTCCTCACTAGGACCTTCCATAAAAAAAAAAAAAAGGAAAAAGGAAAATTTATATCACTCATTAGGTAACACTTTGAAAATCATCATGCTTTCTCATTTACTTTTGAGTTACTTCATCAAAATGGACTCTACAATCTGCACTTAAGTGCATGTCAATCATGCTAAGTGGCACTGGAATGCCCCCAGGAGATTCAGTCTTTAAGCACCTTTTCTGGGCTTCAGTCATATACTTTATGTAGCATTTTGGAAGGTGCATTACTCATGTGTCTTATAATACCAGCCTAGAGGGAAATGTGTTCTCCGATATATACAAGGTCCCTTTCCTGAGTTATAATTCTCTAGAAGCTGGGATCTGAGCATCTCAGTCTTATTTTATAGGAATATATTTTTATGAGAAGTACTGCTAATCATCTACCTTGGATGTCTCATCTTCAATCAGATTCCAATAATACTCTTATGTTTCCTACAGATATATGAATACTATTTATTGGTATAATATTTAATTTATTGTCTGATTAATGTATTTATATCAGTTTGTTTCAATAATAACACTGCACATGACCAATAATAATTATTGTAATAACTAATAATCAGGATCATAAAAATCACTGTAATCATCTGTATGACTATAATTATTATCTAAACAATAAGTTTGATTGTTAATAATTCAATGTCATCCAACACATTGCTAAAATGTCTCCATATTCTTTTATCCTATATGCTAAATCTTATATGGAGTTGATACTTCTATAATGGAAAAATATTTTATAAATATATTTAAAAATTTTTAATTGAAAAACTTTTTCTGAAAGATCATGATTAAATGGGAGGAAATCTTGTGATTTTTAGATTCCTGTATTCTTTTTTTTTAAGATTTATTTTATTTATTTATCTTCCCCTCATCATTGTTTGCAGTCATTGTCTGCTCTCTGTGTCCATTTGCTGTGTGCTCTCTGTGTCTGCTCGTCTTCTCTTTAGGAGGCACTGGGAACCTAACTCGGGACCTCCCATGTGGAAGAGAGGTGCTTAATCACCTGAGCCACCTCAGCTCCCTTAGATTCCTGTATTCTATTGCTCGAAATAAACTAAAGGTCATTTAGTCCAAAAACCCCTGTATTACAATTGAAGGAATTTAGGTGACTGACTCCCATTTATTAATGAAACTATTAACAGTAATTGAAATTGTGAAGAAGAAACACAGAGGCTGATTACACAAACCTCTTCTCAAGAATTGAGCTTGCGGGCCCGGCTAGATAGCTCAGTGGATAAGAGCGCGCTAGGGTACCACATGGGAGGCCCCAGGTTCGGCTCCGGGGGACCTCTCTGAGCAGGCAGACGGCCTTGAGAAAGGCAAGCAGCCATGGGCGGGGCAGAGCCACTGTGGGTAAGGCAAAAAGCCGCCATGGGCAGGGCGGAGCCCCAACGGGCATGGCAAAGTCACCTGTGAAAAGCGGAGCTGCCGCCTGCGAACTGCGGAAGCCGGGCAGCCTTTAAAAAACATGGAGGACTGCTGCCCTCAAAACATGGAGCGGAGCCGCCCGTGAAAATGGAACGGAGCCACCGCGGAGGGCTGACTCGGCGCGTCGCCGCAAAGATGGGGGGAGACAAGAAGCAGATATAGAAAAACACAGAAAAATGGACACACAGCAAGAGCAAGCAGAAAGGGGGGGGATATGTAATAAATAAAAAATAAATCTTTAAAAAAAAAAGAATTGAGCTTGCTCAAATAATTGAAAGCTAATGTTTCTAATTTAGTGAAATTTGGTTAAGATTAAAAAGGGTTACTTTTACCACTTTTTCTGGAGAATTTTTAAAGAAATAATTAGGGACACTATCATCCCCAAATGAACTTTGTACAGATAGGGGCCATAGTCCAACCTGCTACATTAGAGACTCTTGTCTTGAGAAGTGGATTTGCTATAAAGTAGTAGGAAGAACTCAGGATTTAGAATTAAGACATTTGGCTTCTGGCTCTGCCTCTACTATGCAATGGAAATGATTAAAGAAAAAACTGGTAAAGAAGTGATAACTTGTGTTGTAATTAATTTAAATTCTAAGTAGGACTTGGAGACCTTTATAACAAAGGCTGCTGTCACATGAGAGGTAAATGTCTCTTCATATTCCAATTCCAGGCCAAAGATGAGAGCTTTTATTTAAGTAGAGTTTAGTTAAATATGAGGAGTAATATCCAAATATTTTAAAAATGAATTTTGGAATTTAAAACCAACATAAATTATAAGTTACCAGTTATCGGACATATATTTTAAAATAGTTGAGATGTTTAAAATGCTTTAGGAGAAGACTATTGAAGTCAGGGGTAGAAAATAGTGTTTGATCTTTTTTGTTTCCATCCTACTCTATCACTCTATAATTTCTATGGCTATGATGACACTCACTCATTTTAAATAATGGCTTATAATAAAGTGATTCATTTTAAAGTTACTATTAATTTAGTTATTCATTAATTAAATATTTACTGAATAATGGAATACTCAAGTATATTCCATGTTCTGAGAAGCAAAAAGTGGTGATGTCTCAGTCGCTATCCTTGATATCTTATTGTGTCATCAGAACAAGTCAAGTACACAATTATAATACAGTAAAAGAAGTGCTGTAATAGAAGAATAGTACTACAATGGGAGTTCTGAAGCAAGGGATATAAACCAGACAGGGGGAAAGGAAAATGTTTCCTCTTTCTGAATAGCCAGGGTTATTAATTAAATTGAACTGATAAATGCATAGATCCCATTCATGCATATCTGAGCTCATGTATATATTTCTCTTATTAATATACAAACTTCTTAAAGAAAAAAGACTTATCTTCTCCTTTAATAGTATTTAGCACAGTGCTTTGCACAAAATAGACACAGAGAACTTTCCCTTCATGGCTGTTAATTAGTCAGGGTTCTCTAGGGAAATATAACCAACAGGAGATATCAGTAAATATGAGATTTTATAAAAATATCTCATGTGACTCTGGGGACACATGAGTCCAATTTAAGGCAGAAATCTCTGAGGAAGGTTTTTGATTGATTTCTCCAGGAAAACCTGGTTGACTGAAGTAGAGATGGAAATTTTCTCTTCTGAAAAGGAGAAGTGCTGAAATCACTTCTCTTTTTAAAGCCTTCAACTATTGGATGAGACGTGTCATTGCTGAAGGCAATTTCCTCTGTTGATTGTAGATGTAACTAGCCATAGATGCAATCAACACACTGATGATTTAAGTGCAAGAAATGTCCTCACAGTAACAATTAGGTCAGTTCTTGCTTGACCAAACAACTGGGCAACGGTACCTGGCCAAGTTGACACATGAGCCTAACCATCACAGTCCACTCTTTGTCAACTTGGCAGCCATACACATCACCTTAAACCATACTTAATCATTAAATAAAACAGTAACAGACATATTCTTCACCTAAAAATACTCAATTGCCTTGCATACAATGGGAAATGCACTAAACCTCTCCAGAATAAGTTGCAAGTATTTGGGGAATATTGACCCTTTAACTTGATATCCTATAACTTAAATATTATGACATGAAACTAATACAACTTATGTCATAAGATAAGGGGATAAGATAGGGAAGAAAACAAAGATTTTTTTAATGTACGTATACAAACATATGCATAACAAAACAAGGAAGGAATATTCATAACCATTATAGTCCTTATTCCTGTAACTGGTTCTTTGCCTAGTGGGGTGACCCAAACCTTCATTCCTGAAGTTTTTGGGCCATCGGTAGTCCTGCCTGGATTGGGTTGTTGCAGTTTCCCATTGACTTTAATCATAGTACTAAAAGTCATCTTAGAACATCTCCTGTATTCCAAGCAAACTATTCTTTAACTCCATTATGTAGTTGCAGTATTATTTCCTATTTTATAATCAGGATCAGCCACCCCAGCCAGTACAGTAATTCTCTTTTTGCCTGTTGATTCAGAGGTATGTGGAGCTCAAAGTGGCTAGGTGGCAGTCTTAACAGTTCAATGGAAACATAATTGTGTCTCCTGGTGGAAGTATTCCTACTTTTGGAACTAAGTCCTGTAAGCCAGCAGAGCTTAGGCTTACAGGGACAAGAAGCAAAATTTTCCTAGTGGATCATTAGAGTTAAGAGTAAGTGGTGCCACTCCCATCTCCACCCCTTGATTCCTAGACCTGTGAATTCTGGCTATGGGAGAAATAGCACCATAGAGTGGGTGCTGATTTAGAGCATACACAGTCTCCTGGAGAACATTGTTCTAGATCTGTAAGGCATTGCCCCTAGTTGGTACTGTAATTGAGTCTTCAAAAGTCATCATTCTATCATTCCAGCTGCTTCAGTATGACAAGGCACATGGTAAGACCAGTGAATTCCATAGGCATATGCTCACACCCACACATCATTTGCTGTGAAGTGGGTTCCTTGATTAGAAGCAATGCTGTGTAAAATTCCATGATGGATGATAAGGAATTCTGTAAATTCTTGGATGGTAGTTTTCACAGAAACATTGCATGCAGGGAAGGCAAACTCATATCCAGAATATGTGTATATTCCAGTTAGAATAAAATGATGCCCCTTCCATGATGGAAGTGGTCCAATGTAAGCAACTTGCTACCAGGTAGCAGGCTGATCACCTCAAGGATTGGTGCCACATTGGGAAC
>PVKH010038178.1:0-10572 GCA_004027955.1 Chaetophractus vellerosus | reverse complement strand
CCTGGGAAGAGTCTATATCTTTCATCAAATTCTCAAAGGGGTTGTTGGCACAAAAAAGAAAAAGAACCCACTGAATTAAAACCTTCTGTTCCAACTTAAAAAATTAAAATAAATAAAAAAATAAATAAATAAAATAAAATCTATTTCAGGCTTAAAGGATCTTATCTTTGTAGCTTACCAGTTTTTAGAGGGTGAATAAGTGTGTATTTCATCAAAGAATCTCTCTGGTTGGTGTAGGGGATAAGGGCTCGGCCGTGTCCAGCCACCAAACAGCACCAGCAAGTCCTTGTACACAACCAGAGTTGCTCCAGCTTTGGGAGAAGGATAGGACCCTGGAAGAAGACAATAACACCATGATTAGGCTTCAGGGTCTTACAACAAACCATAGAAGGTTACCTACAGATCAGCCTTCTCTTGGAAGAGTGACAAAATGGGGACCAATACTACAAAACACAGGGGAAAGGGGGAGACAAAACTGAATTTTGCAGGTATGAAAGAAAAACATCACCAATTTACGTGTCTCATAATTAACTCAAAGAAACCTGAGTTAAAGGAAAGTTAGCCTTTCACAGGCTTAATTTTGCACATTTGAAATTGGTGATTAGAGTACCTATCTCCTAAGGCTGTTCTGAGTATTTAATAGTCCATTCAAAGCCTCTGGCACACTGCCTACCCATAGTAGGTGCTCAATAATTGTTGACTTTCCCATCCATCCCCTTAACAAGCTTAACAGCTTAACAGAAGTCACAGAGAACTGCTACTACTAAATATAAGTATTAAAAAAAAAAAAAAAAAAAAGAGGCAAAGTGCACTACCAATTTGTTCTATGAGTCAATGTTTAAACAGAGAGACCTTGAAGACTCCAGCCATGGGCTTCACATAGCCAGAACAGCACAAATGAGAATTCCAATGAAACTGGGATTTCTGGTTAAAAACTTTTGCCTTCCCAATGGGAAGCCTCCAAGCCCAACTAGAAAACCTAACTAGTATAATGCTCTAGTCAAAATGCTGTTATCCAAAAATAACTTAATTTGCAAAGTACAAAACCAAGCTTCAAGTTCTTGCTCTTAACTTGGAACTCTTAAGTATTGCAAAATATTTAGAAAAAACAAATAAAATATACAACAGGCTTTAGCAAAGTAGTAACTTCAACTTTCCAGACTGAAATTTAGATTTGAGATATTGGGAATCCTGGCTTTAAAAATCAAGTGTACAAAGTGAAGTAGAATAACAAAGCCCCCAAAACAGCCACACATGGAAATAAACAAAAATAGAATTTTTATTATAACTTGGACAATCTGTACAAACCTTTTAAAAGTGCAAACACTTTGAAACAGCAATTCCAGCCCCAGGGATTAATTCTAATGAGCTAAATTGGACAAACCTACAAAGATACAGATAATGGGAAGCTCATTTGCAGCATTTAAATAAATCAAGGAATATTCATATGAAAGAATACTATGTGGCCACCAAAAATTATGTGGTGAAAACTGAAAGCAGTGACATAAGGAAATAATTGCTAATAGCAGCTAAAAAATAATGAGGGGCACTATGTTCCTGGCACTGTCTTAAGTGCTTTATGTGTATTAATTCACTTACTCCTTCCCCAAATCCTACAAGGTAGGCACAGTTATAGTCTCCATTTTAAGAATAAGGAAACAGGCACAGAGCAGTTAATTTGTCTAAGGTCACAATTTCAGTAAGTGGCAGGGAATTTGAAACTGAGCACACTTAATCTATTTTTCCTGTATGTGTTCATACATATAGAATAAAAAGTCTGAAAGGCCAATAACAATTGATCTCTCTGAATGGTTAAGCTTACAGATGATTTTTCTTTTCTTCTTTTAAGCAATTCTTTTTCTATTCCTCCCCCAAACTCACTCCATTTGATGAAGGCCTGTGTGAGAGGCTATTTATAGCACAGATCCCAATCCTTTATTAGAAATTCTAAAATCCTCAGAACTTTGAAAATCTGATTTTTTTTCAGAACTCACTCGGCAACAAAACCCAACCTAAAATGATATGAGGCTATTTGTAGTCTTTATTTAATCTATTTGGTGTGAATATGCATATGTTCAGTAGAAATATTAGTAAGTTTGATTGGAGGGTGCTGCTCCAGACTCCTTCAGAGATACTATAAAGGCATATGCATCATATCGTCATTCCAAAATATGGAAAATTTTAAATTCTAAAACATGATTAGCACCAAGGGTTTAATATAAGGAACTACGGTTCTGGAGTTCCACAAAGATGGCATCAGAGTAGGCAGGCAGGATTCAGCTCTCTTATGAAAACAATGGAGAAAGGGCTAAAAGTTGTCTGAGGGACCTGTTTTAGGGGGTAGCAGACCAGGAAATGCTGCGCAATCCCCAGGAAGGCAAGGGACAGAAAGACAAAGAACCTGAAACAACAACCATGAGTTACTAAACCCCTGTGGTGGCTGGGAAGGGCACCAATCTCCCACCTTCAAGGCATGCTGCCTGGATAAAACCTGTGGCCCGCTGCAGCCTGAGGGGGGAAGCAGATATCTTCTTTCCTGAGAAAAGCAAGCTATTTAAAAAAGTACCTATAAACTTTCTTAAAAAAATACACAAGTATACATTATTAGACTTTTATATGGATTAGCCTTAGCTAAAATGTCAAGTCCTGACTTTTTTTTTTTAAGATTTATTTTATTTATTCACACTCCCCTTCTATTGTTTGTGCTCGCTGTCTGCTTGCTGTGTGCTCTCTGTGTCTGCTCATCTTCTCTTTAGATAAGCACAGGGAACCAAACCTGGGACCTCCGGCATGGAAGAGAGGCATTCAATTGCTTGAGCCACCTCAGCTCTCTGCTTTGTTGTGTCTCTCATTGTCTTTCCTCTTTGTGTCTCCTTGTTGTATCATCTTTTGCGTCAGCTTGCTGCATCTGCCCATTGCGCCAGCTCGCTGTTTTGCTTGTCTTCTCCAGGAGGCACCAGGAACCGAACCTGGGACCTCCCATGTGGTAGGCGGGAGCTCAATTGCTTGAGCCACATCAGCTTCCCAGGTCCTGACTTTAAAGAATTACAACTCTGTACATGTAATTCACTCCAACATATGACACCCATAGTTGTTTAATACATACACACACACACACACAAATAGTGAATGATTCACTGGAAATCCTGTACAATATGGGATACTCTGGCAACAGCAGACCCTCCATAGTTAAAATGTAAAACATCAGCATGGTGACATATGATAAAATCAATACCACATCCAGTCCCTTCAAGAAAAAAGGCCTTATAAGTTATTAGGACATATCCTGATCTGCCTTTAACATACCAAGGCCACTGGGCCTCTGAATGCCATCTAAGTATTGTTACATCAGGAAGATGGAGGGTGAGGAAAGGGTGTCACTCCCAGGTAGGTTCTCACCAAGCACTATGGGTGCCAGCTGTGCTGATCTTGTGCTTGTTACACAATCCTACTTTCCCCAAGCCAATGATTATCCTCATGGGCATCATTCCCCAAACACACCAATGGCCTCCTAATCACCCTGCAGATATGATCAATGGAGCAAATCTCAAAACAGGGTACAAGCAGGAAATAAAGCTGGTTCAAAGGAGAACTTGAGGAATAGAGGCATATTAAAATAAGTTTGCTAAATTAAAGACAAACCTGGTTAACATCCATGGGACAATAAAATTACAGCCTTTGGGTTAGAGAATCATCTGCATCTTTTGCAAGTAAAAAGGTACAAGTTAACACGAATTCCTAAAGCCTAAGCCCTAATGAATAGTAAATAGTAAAGAAAAAAAAAGGCGGGGGGTGGGAGGTGTCCATTCCCCTAAAATAGTAGTTCTCAAACTTTAGCTGCATCAGAAGCAGCTGGAGGATTTGTTCAAACACAGATTGCTGGGCCCCCCTCTGAGAGTTTCTGACTTAGTAGATCTGGGTGGGGCCTGAGGACTTGCATTTCTAACAAATTCCTGGGTAATTCTGATGGTTTGGGGATTACACTTTGAGAACCAGGTCCTAGAGAAGTAAATATTCCTTGAGTGAGCTTATTAGATAATATTCCAATACGATGTTGAAAGGGCATGCAGTCATCCTTCTGCCTTATTTCCAAGTTTTGAATTTTTCTTAATCATGAACCTATCCAGACTTCTTTCTGTACACACATACTATAAAAGAATATACGGAACCGTCGGTTCCATAGTAGAGTAAGGACAAAGGTCCAAAGTGGGATTCCCCTGAAAAAATGCTTAGATTGAAGGGCACTGAAAGGAACTACTTAAATTTTTTTCAATATACAAACATTTTCCTGGCTACTACCTACTATTCCTACTATTACCTACAGGTCACTGAACTTACACTTTGTAAAATATATAAAAGGCAAAAAATTGATTTTTCTAACTACTGGCTTTCAGGCAAACCACTGTGAGATTTATTTACAGCAACATAAGTGATTCGCTAATACTTCGCCATGACTCTGAAAACAGAAAGATCTAGGACTAGGAAGTAAGGACTTAAAAGAGGGAAAGTTTGAAAATAAGAAAACTATGAGCATGACAAATTTAACTTTGGGAACTCATTAGCAAGCCAATAAATCCAGAAGAAAAACAATGGGCAAAATCTTCACTTAGCTAATTGAATTCCAGAATGGTTTGATGTGTGATTTCCTTTACAAAGAGTGCATGGTTTACACTGCTCTATAACTGGAAGTAAAAAAAAAATTTCCTGAATGCTTTCAAGTTATTTTATTTTGTTGTAATGATGCCAAAACAGACAGTAAAGAATGAATAACAGGGAAGCGGATGTGGCTCATGCATTGGGCTCCGGTCTACCATATGGGAAGCCCTGGGTTCAATTCCCAGGGCCTCCTGGTGAAGGCAAGCCGGCCCATGCCCGTGCGGAGAGCTAATGCAGCAAGATGACACAACAAAGGGAGACAAGTAAACACAGAAAAATGCGCCGCAAATGGACACAGAGAGCAGACATCGAGCACCAGTGGCAAGTGGGGGTGGGGGTGGGGGAATAAATAAATAATAAATAAATCTTAAAAAAAAAAAAAAAGAATAATTGTCCTGAGGTTTCAGGTCATGAGTTGTCATCATGGTCGTGTGTGAAGTGACTGACCTTGACCGCATGAGTTCAGAGGTCAGTAGGAAGAATAATTTGGACAGGCATCAGAATGAGAAAACCTAGAGGGCACAAAAGGACAGGCTGGCACTAATAACTTAGGAGGCAAGAGACCCCATAAAGAAAAACTACTGGTATAATTAATTGCTTACATCTCTAAACTGTTTTTTATTTTCTAGGTAGTATTTTGTAATGGGAACAAGAAAAGCATGTTTCAAAAGGTTTTGTGGTTTGAGGAGATACACATCTTGAAGACAAGTAACTATTCAGAATGGTCTCTGAAGTATGAAGCCAAGGACCAGAGGGCTTCTACCTGGAACATATATCAATTTTTCTCCCAATAATAAAAATATTTCCAACTAACTTCAATGTGGCCAATAATAATTACAATAAATTTTTATATTTATATAGATGCCCAGAGAAGATACAAAAATATAATGCTTATTTTAACGAAAGAAAGTAGGAGGCAAATACAAAGTCACTCTTTGGCAAAGTCACTATGGAACCCCTGCACATCTGCTTTCCAAGCCTTGGTTGTTAATTCAGTCTGAAAAAAGGGAGTTAAGCTGACCACCACCAACATAGTAGTACATGCAAAAGAATTAAATTCTTCTGCATAGGCATGGCCTTTAGGTACTCTGCTGGAACCCCATATCCCATGTAGGGCTATAAACCCTGGGTGGGGGTAAGAGGATGAGGTAATGAGGGATGGGGATGAGACACTCTGTTATCTACCCTGATCCGAGCATTCAGCACACTGTGTTGAAATTCTCCATTTAGGGTCCTCCATTACGATTATACTATCCTAGAGGACTGGACCTATATCTTCTGAAAATGTTTGCTGAACAGAACCCAACCACAGAAGTCAAATGGTTACAGACCCCTTGAGATGGGATCAGAACTCTCGCTAAAGACAACATAACCTTTCAGCAGGTTTAAAGTCTTTCAGCATATTTAAGGCGAAACACTTTTTGGGTTTCTCGCATCCCCACTCCAATTTTGTCTACTTTTCCTATTTTATTTTTCAGTTGCAACAAGGCCAGAAAGTTACTGATTGATATTAAAACAACTCACTGATAATAGACAAAGCTTGCCTGGATCTTGGGCTCCAGGGCATATATTTTAATTATTACAACTATGTCCACATCTTTAAAAACATCACTCCCTGGGTCATTTACAGAACATCCAAACAACAGGAACTTTTGTAATGGGCATGAGAAAATTTTTAGATCCTGTATAACTGTCTATGCCACAGGCATGAAGGCTCTGCCTCCCTCCCAGAAAAAAAATTTTATTGGCATTATTTTCACTTTTTAAAAACCCCACATGAAAGACCACTCTTGATGAACGGGGGCAGCACTTATCAGCTAAAAATTAACAATACTAAAACCAGTAATAGTTCCTTGTTACCATTTCAAGTAGTCTTTTGATTCAATTTCTGGGTGAGCAGAGGAGGTTCTGAGTCTCAATTTAATCTGATAATTTGTTAATTGCCGTTCTAGTCAGGGGGTACTCTTTCATGTGGCTCAGTTTAGAAGGGAAAACAATGTTGCTAGTCAAAGTTTCTGGCCTGGTTTCAAACAGGAAAATCCTAGTCAGCTGGGAAAGAGCCAAGCTGAAATATGGTATAATCTTATTTATTCTCTCCCCTGGAGGAACAAAGTTTACCCAGATTTGTGCTATGCAAATTTTCCCACTCTTCTCTCCAGCAGGAGAGAATGTGTACCTACCTTGAAGAAGCATGCATTCTGGAAAAATCCCAGGATCTGAATTTAAATAAGTAAGAATTCCTTCCTTTCCTAGGGGAACCCACCGGCTCTGCTCTTATTCACATCTCCTGAGACCACCAAGGATCCAGGTGGTTCCAGGATTGCACGGGGCTAAGAGAAAACATGGAAAAATCACCAACTCATAAAGATTAATTAGGGACGGGTCCTTGTGTCAGGAAGGATCTAATATAACAAAGAACGTAAAGTATTCACTTAGGTAACAACCTATGCCTTCTTAATAGAGATCAGCACATACAACTTATACCTGAGCCCTGGGTGCTTCCCTCCCGTGAAAACAGAAAAATGTAGATGGATATTCACGTTAGGCCCATTTTGCAAAATAGTCCACCTGCAACCCTGGTCGGCACCGGCAGGTCTCCCCTGCCCCGATAACATATGGCCCCAAACCCCCACCCTGTACCTAATACAACAGGATGTACTAATCTCAAAACCAACCACGAGAATATCACAAGAATATTAAACGTACTGTTTGACTTTCCAACACGTCCATCTCCCCCTCCCCAAGACCTCTTCCCAAAAGGGCAAAAGTTGGTAATCTTCCACCCCATAACTGTGCGCCACATCTACATGCCCCTTCTGTAAACCCGCCCAGTTACACCAGCTCAAAAGAAGCCATCCCAAACCTGGGCAGGAGAGCTGAAGTCTCACTTCAGGTCCCTACCACGCCGGTGATCTAATAAACTTCTCTGCTTGAATTTTGGTCTGTCTCCAAGCCTCACTGGACTGGGACTAACAATACATTTATTTTGTAGTCATTTTAATCAAAGAATATCATCTAAATAAAACAAATAATGTACCTTACAAATTAATTGTTATAATAGGTTAAAATGGGGAATATTTTGCATATACATTCACAATAAAAACTAAAAATAATAATAAATTGTGAGCAGAACACAAACTCATGAATTTGCTACTTTTTCTTTCATAGGTCAGATTTCCTTTAATATCAATCTATCCACATCTGTCCTAGCTCTATGTACACTTTATAATTTATTTTAAACACCCCACCTATTCTTTTGCATCATCCAGGTATTTTCTTTTTAGCACTTTATAGTTTCTTTGTAATGATTTGTTTATTGTCTATTTTCCCCCAACAGACCTGCTTCTTGTTCCTACCTACATCTGCAGTACCTAGAAGAGTACTGAGCATACAGTAAAGTGCCCAATAAATAAAGGAATGAAAACAAATAAATGAATGAATGCAGTCACTTTTCAGGCTCTGGGAACTCGAGGTTCCTCTGGCAAGATTTCATTACCAATACTGATTTCCAATTTAATTTTTTGAGAAACAAGTTACCAAAGCACACAAATGTACATATCTCACTGTGAAATTAAACTGCCCAAAGGTGGAAGTGGTGGGATGGTATAGTCTTCTCTTACTCACTCTCCAAAAAGCCAAACTTTTTTTTATCAGCCACATGCCACTCACTCCCTGCCTTGGTTACTGAGTCTATGACTGCACTCTGCAGAAACCAAGTGCTAGGCATGACAGAGAAGGCTGCACACCCATGCTCTTGGGTGTCATGAAGGCTCTTACTGAACTAGGGGAGGGAGGTTACCAAATCCATCAGTTCCTGCTGGACATTATCCTTAAAATGTACAAGTGAAGACAATGAAAATTATCTTTTTCTATTACACCAAATGTGAGCATAAAAACTCATGTAAGGGAAAAGGATTTCAGATACTTGTGAATAAACAAACACCTTTGTATTGTACACCACCAACAGGCTACTGAAATACTAGATCCACTGGCTTGTTTAGTCATAGTATCAGAGAACATCATAGGGGAAGGGAAAATTAAATGCTAAAAATCTTAATGCCATATCACAACAGAGGGTGTGCTCATGCATGTACATGGGGATTTAACCTAGGGTTCTCTCAAGAGTGAAAACACATCCATATACCTACTTTGAGTGGAATCCAATTAGTGATACCAATAAACTATAACTCCATAAAAAGCAAAACCAAACAAACAAAAAACTAAACCCTGGCTAGTGAAAAATCAACGCAGAGATTTTTGGCTAATGAAAAACCAATTCTAAGTAGACTGAGTTTTCAATTTACTACCTGGATACATTTTCTCTGGTCTTCCTATTCCTGTACAACATGGATGGGAAAAAGAAATGGTGACACTATTTTCCTATTCACCAGGAGTTCCAGTGACCAATAACCAGGAAGCGATGTCAGGAATTGGCCAAGACAAAGATCCAATGATCAGGGGCATTGCTTGCTTGAAAGGGAGAATCAATTAAAGCATAGTTCAAAGAGTTCATCTCCCAAAGAAGGCATGAGAGGTAGTTTCTGAGTTTTGAGGGGATAAAGTAGTTTCCCAGAATTCAAGGTAACATTTTAAGCCAATAAATGACCAATCATGACCTTCATCCACCAAAGAAACTCTGTAAATTATTGACAAAATCTCCTCAAAGTAACAAGAGCTGGAAAAACTTCAGAAACTGGCCTGATCCTGCTTATCCTGATTATGTAAAAATAACAGCCAAACAACCTGCACCAGGCATGAGGTTGTACACAGATGGCACTGTTGAGTGTCCTGAAAACCAACAGGGGTCAGTCATGGAGAGGCAGAAGTTAGAAATTATCTTTTGTGTTCATTTTTCTTAGCTTGAAGACTATTTCAGGACATAAAATAATTAAATCTAGACAGCAATGAAAACACATAGGGATAAGGCAGCATACAAAGTGAAGTTTATTGTGGTCATAAAACATGAATGCTATTAAGGTGAGATTATGGGTGTACCCGAGAATAAAGAAACACCACTAATGATTTGAGAGTTTTGCTAGACAGGGAGTCCAAGAGCAACCATAATTACTTGTCAAGATGGTAGGGAGACATAATCACAATGTATAGAGCGGAGAGCTGAGATGTCTAAGGAAAGTCACTGCTTATTCTCAGTGAAGCTCTGGACTTCTACCTAAAAGAAGGAAAGGTTTAGAAAGTTTTAAGAAAGGAAAGAAGAGGCTCGCCAAATGAAGAAAAGTTAAAGGATGCAGCATTTTCAATATGGAAGAGAAAAGCTGTGAGTAGACTTTATCCCCCACCCTCCCTGGCTGCTTGTGCTTGCTGTGTCCATTTGCTGTGTGTTTTTCTGTGTCTGCTTGTCTCCCTTTGTTGCGTTATCTTGCTGCACTGGCTCACTGCGCTGCATGGGGCTGCTTGCCTTCACCAGGAGGCCCCGGGAATCGAACCTGGGGCCTCCCATATGGTAAATGAGAGCCTAACCAATTGAGACACATCTGCTTCCTATGAGTAGATTTTAATAACTTTGGTAATCAATACATTTGGTAATCAAGAAAAGATCCCTAAGTAGAATTAACTAGGTCTCCTCATTCACAAAGAAAACATTAAAATAAGGTCAATGCCCTGTTTTTAGACACAGAGAATAGAAGTTTGGGGTGTATTTGAAAGGTATGCATGTCCTCTTGTTATGCAGTCTGATAATTACCATTTCTTCCCCATTAACACTGTGATGGCTAGGCTAATGTGTCAACTCGGCCAGGTAATTGTGCCCAGCTGTTGGGTCCAGCAAGCCTGGGGCTAATTGCATCTGCATCAATCAGCAAGATTGGATGAAGAATGGATGACGCTGTTATCCATTCAGTTGACTGCTTGTAAAAGGGAACTGATTTCAACATTCGGAGAGAATTTCCCAGCTCGTCC